>JAOYMZ010031077.1:0-16638 GCA_025802335.1 Pinguicula primuliflora | reverse complement strand
AAATTTCATGCCATTAGAGAAGCTTTGCAAGAAAAACAGATTTCTTTGGAGTTTTGCTCCTCTTTGGATCAAGTAGCGATATCTTTACTAAAGCATTGCAAAAGGAAAAACACCAGCTACTTATGGATAAGTTGGGGATGCTTAAAACATTCACCATCAAGGAGGAGTGATGAAAATAATAGTGATGCTGAATGTTTGTTTTGCTGATAGCAGAAGTGGTGCTAAAGTCTGGTTTTGAAAAACAGACTGATATGTTAAGTACCGTTCTGTTTTTTTAAGTTGCAATACATATGTAAAAATCGTGTAATGTTATGTTTAAGGTTTACTGATGTAAGAAAAGCGTGTTTTACACAAACCGCCTCATGTATATACTTTTGAAAAAACGGAATGACAAAGTCATTTTTATTTCCTTTTAACTGAGGAAACCTCTCGAGATATACAGTGAAGAACAGGGAGTTCTGTTCTCAAGAACCGGTACACAAATCTTGTTGGTTTTTGGTTTGTGGTGTCTAAACTAAGTCCGTAAAACCATCAAGGAGGCTTCACTCTTCGGCGGAGGATTGTGGTTTGTTGCTGGTTGGTCTAATTTTCTCTCTAAATGGGAAATTTCATTATATCCATCTTGATTCAAGATCTAACGCTCAATAAAAAAGTTGCCTACAGTATTAAAAATTGACCATCGGCCACTTTTTTTTTGGGTAGGTGACCATCGGCCACTTGATCCAAACTCAAGAAAAAAGCATATTTATTATACCAAATTTGATGCACAAGGACAATTATTTTAAACATTTTACATATGTTTGACAAACACTCTAGCACCATAGCTTCCATTTATTGAAATCATTAATTATTCTTATTTAGGACATCCTAGTTAGCTGAAATTTGTCAACGTAATGGTTGGTTATTTGACAATACTTAGGATTGAAGATTCTGAATAAATTTATTGAGTTTTTTTTATAGTTTTTTTCATATGTCAAACTTATAGTGCCGAATAAATACTTATGATGTCGTAGAGAATATGCATCATCGACCGTCGGATCTGCAATCCGACGGTCGAGACATAATCACGGTTTAGCCCTAGGATTTTTGGGTTTAGCCCTTTGATTTTTAGGGTTTAGCCCTTGGGTTTTTAGATTCAAATAGGGTTATAATATTTACATTGGGTTTATAACATTTAAATTGGGTTTATAACATTTAAATAGGGTTTTAAATTTTTTCGACGGCGAAGCCGCCGTAATATTATTTAGAAAAATAGTATTATCCAATAGCAATGTTTTTATTATGTAATCCGACGGTCGAGATGCATTTTCGGCACGGTAGGGTGTCATTCGACACCATACCATCCTGCATTTGAAAATTACTCATAAAATCTATCCTCCAAATAAATCTTTGAGTGTGTTGGACGAATTTAAGTCATAGGAATATACAAATGAATCTAGAAAACTGTCATCCGAATGCTGGGCCTAATGGGATAGGGGATGGCATGGGCACTGAAGATATACGGCTGCATCACTTCAGGCTCCCGTAACACTAGATTACTTAACAATTTCCTCTTTCATACACGAATTTTCTATGTCATGACTTCCAATGTAAAAAAGAAAACTGTCATAAAAAAATATTAGCATCATATTATAGATCACAAGATTGATAAAAATACTGGAGGGGCGTATTCTCCAATTATAAAAAAACTATTGAAATGGAGAGAAGTTCATATTAAAATGATGATTGCACTGGAGATACCGGGCAAAGCAATATTTGAGTTTGATAACCCAAATTATTACGAAGTTGAAACTTGAGAGTTGAGAACAGAAGAAATTGTGAGGCAGAAGGATGATTGCAAACGGAATCGAAGACGAAGAGAAATGGCTGGCCGAGGGCATCGCTGGAATCCAGCAAAACGCCGTCTTCTTGCGTCGCGCTCTGGTATGCTCCGATCCGATTTGCTTCTCCAATTTCCTCCAATGCCCGGCTTGGGAAACAAGATACAAATATCTTCTTGAAGTTGTGGAATTAACGGAACGAGACTGAGGCTCTAACTGGTTGTTTTCTTTGGTAAATCCAGGATTCAGATAACCTTCGGGACGCGTTAAAATACTCGGCACAGTTGTTGTCCGAGCTGCGGACTTCAAGACTCTCGCCTCCCAGATATTATGAGCTTTGTAAAGTTCTCTGACTCAGTTCAAGCGATTGACACGTAAAGCTGTTCTTGAAACTTTTTCCTGATCGGGATGCTTTTTTTTTTATTTAGATATGCGCGCGTTTGATGAATTGAGGAGGTTGGAGATGTTCTTCAAGGAAGAAGATCGGCATGGCTGTTCGGTTGTTGACCTATACGAGCTGGTTCAGCATGCTGGAAACGTCTTGCCTAGATTGTAATTCTCTGGCATGCAGCTGCAATTTTAGTATCTGTATTTTTTTTCGTATTATTGTGACATTTATCACTGAGTCCAGAGGTCCCCTAATTCATGTAGACCTTGCATTGTCAATACCTTAGGTATCTTCTATGCACAGTAGGATCTGTTTATATAAAGTCAAGGGAGGCCATTGCTAAGGATGTTCTCAGAGACCTTGTAGAAATGTGTCGCGCCGTTCAACATCCTGTTCGTGGGCTCTTTCTGAGGAGCTATCTTGCTCAAGTTAGCAGGGATAAGTTGCCTGATATTGGCTCCGAGTATGAAGGGTAAGGCAGTTAACGCCTCCTTCTGATTCCCTCAAATTTGTGTTTGTAATACAAGACTTAAGAATGTGTCTGTGTTAACCGTCTAAATAAGATAAGCTTGTACTTCCTATTCGGTCTCTATATCATAAAAGGTTTTCGAATTAATTTCTAATATTCTATCATTTTTATCATTGAAGTTTCATGTTTCTCGTCTTTGATGCTGTGATGCTTTTAATTCTCTTATCACCAAGTGTAGCCATTATTTTCTAGCCAAAACATGACCATTCTAGTGAAGCCATCATTTTCTTGCCCAAACATGACCATTCTAGTATAACCAGCCTCTTTGGCACAAATACGACCACTCAAATTGTACGAGTTCTTAGATTTATGCCTGACCTTTATCAGTTAACGGATCATTTAATCAGTTCATTATCGAGTTTACCAGTTGAAATTCTACTATTCGTGTTGCTAGAGTTCATTTTAATCTTTGTTTTTCTGTAGAGTTAACTTGTCTGCTTGTAGTGAAGGTGAGACTGTCATGGATGCTGTGGAATTTGTCCTGCAGAATTTCACGGAAATGAATAAACTTTGGGTTCGGATGCAGCACCAGGTTTGTATTAATCTCTGAAAGTTCCTTCAGCCTTGTCGCATACAGGGAATCTGAAAACTTGCATCCCTGAGATGAATGAATCATGCTATCATATTTGGGCATGCATGAGTAATAACCAAACCAAACATACCTAGTAAATCCCGCCCTTAGGCAGGGTTTGGGAATGGTAGGATGTACGCAATCATATTCCATCACATTATGAGAAGATTATTTCCGTGGTGACCACAGCTCGGAAAAAAATGAAACAATAATAATAATAATAGAATATAAAAAATAATAATAAAAAAAAGGAGAAGTAAAAATGACTGAAATGACTGAAATAACTACTTATCTCAACCATGCATACATACATACCGAAATAAATAAATGCCTATACGAATAACGAACAAACTAAATAACTGCATTATACTCTGAATAACTACATGAGTAATAACTTAATAAGACTCATAAAGCATATATTTGCTTAGGTGATCCTAAGTTGTGGTCTTCCTTCATGATTTCTGGTTGCAGGGACCTTTCGTGGTGAAAGAGAAACTTGAGAAGGAAAGGGGTGAACTGCGAGATCTTGTAATGCCAATTGCCAATTCCACCTAGCTGTTAGCCCATTCCAGTCATATCCTAGTCTTTCAGCTGCAATGAGTTTCTCTCATAAATGCATCTCTTTTAGGTAGGCAAAAATCTGCATGTTATCAGTCAGATAGAAGGCGTTGACCTTGAAATATATCGAGATACTGTTCTCCCCAGGGTCTTGGAGCAGGTTCTTTCGTCTTATTTACTTACTGAACCCTTTCATTAGATATCTTAAACATAAAGTTGTTTTTAAGAGACCTTTGATTTTTTTCATGACAGATTGTTAATTGTAAGGATGAACTGGCACAATATTATTTGATGGACTGCATAATTCAGGTCTTTCCAGATGAGTATCACTTGCAGACACTCGAGACATTATTGGGTGCTTGCCCTCAACTTCAAGTGAGTGGTCAAATCTTCCTCTAGACTTGTTTGCTTCATGACTACTGCGTGTGCTTATCTGTATAAATGCGACCTATTCAGGAAATGTTTATGCCACATATAACTCTTAAAATGTGTTACTGTTGGTATTAATTTTTGTTTATGTTCTAACTAAATCAGAGCAATTAACCATCATATAAAGTACTTTCCTTGAGCATTCTTTCTACCTAATCCGTGCAAGATATATAAGTCTGAGCTTCTACTAGAGGTGATAAACGAGCCATGGCTAAGTGTGACTTTGTTTTGGAAGGAAAAAATGATGGATTGTTGTCTCCTTTGATAATAACATTGCACGTGATACTATCTATTCTATTTTTGACATGTTTGTGATTCTGCTTCGAAATTATTTCCTTCCATCAAACATTTTTAATATTGAACCTGATATATCTCATGAAAATAATTCCACACGACTCATTGGATTTTCAGCCAACAGTGGACCTTAAAACAGTTTTGTCTCAACTGATGGAGAGGTTGTCAAACTACGCTTCTTCCAATCCTGAAGTCAGTGTTAACATATTTCTCAACAAGATTAAGTATTTCATTCGTTTGCATTGCTTTGACTTGGTACCTTATATAGCAGCTGCTGCCAGATTTTTTACAAGTTGAAGCATTCTCCAAAATGAGCCATGCAATTGGAAAGGTAAGTTTGGGTCGTCAAGAGCTGATTGTGGGATAAAATTATGTGTGTGAAGTATGTTTACCGATTCCCATATGAGATCATCAACTCTTAGCTGATCCGCACCCATTCCCTAGTAAATTGGATTGTCTCATGTTTTGTCCATTCAAATATCTTATATGCTGACCAAATACGAACAAACCTCATTGTAATTATCAAAATCATGATAAAGGTAGAAAACCTTCAGACCTCTTATATCGGTAATCAAGTCCATCGGATTTTGTCCTTTGTTAGCAGATGTCATATAATTTGAAATTTATTTTAGTAGGGCATACAAAAATCATTCATGGTACCATCTGTATTTGGGTACGATTCGAGAAAAAACCAAAGATTATGTTAGGCAGTTATGTTTCCTATGCATATGATATAGTTGTAATTAGCTTATTTATTTTTAACCTACAGATTCAGAAGTGGTAGGAAGTATGTGACCCTATTCATCTGTTTATGGTCATATGATATGCTTCAACTTTGAAATTGAGTCGTATCTCAGCATAATCAAAATTATTATGCAGGTCATTGAAGCACAAGTTGACATGCCTCTTGTTGGAGCAATTACTCTGTACGTGTCTCTTCTGACTTTCACTCTACGTGTTCATCCTGATCGATTGGATTATGTGGATCAAGTTCTGGTATGTTATTCTTTATAAGAAATTCCTTCTCAAGCTTGGTCAAGCCAAGTTTATATGCATGCAATGTATTGTTTCGGTCAAATACTTGCAACCGCATTTGTTATTAAATTCATCTTCCATTTAATTATATAAATTTTGCTGGTTAGCATTTTTGCTAGGTTTTGAATATATGAATTCATATACTCAAATGTATTGCATTATACAGAATTTGTTACATTTTCTTCTTTATACTTATGGTCTTCAACAGGGAGCATGCGTCAGAAAATTATCTGGGAAACCAAAGGTCGAAGTTAGCAACGCAACAAAACAAGTTGTTGCTCTTTTGAGTGCTCCACTAGATAAATATGATGATATTGTCACTGCCCTTACACTTTCTAATTATCCCCGTGTGATGGATCACCTTGATGCCGGAACAAATAAAGTTATGGCAATGGTTATCGTAAGAAGCATTATGAAAAACAAAACTTTTGTTTCAACTTCTGACAAGGTATAATCCTCTTCAAATGCGCTAGTTTATTGTTTTTTATCTGGCTTTCATATGATATGAACTTTGTCTGCAGGTGGAGGTGCTGTTTGAACTGATAAAAGGCCTTATAAAAGATATGGAACTGGCTTCTACTGATGAGGTATTTTGGAAGTTCCTCCCAAGTGAACTATTGGTCAAGGATTTACATTACTTAATTGATATCTACTTTTTTTTTTCTTTTACAATTCTGTTTTTTTGTGCTTTGCTTATAGCTTGATGAAGAGGATTTTAATGAGGAGCAAAATTCTGTTGCTTGCCTCATGCACATGTTGTATAATGTTGACCCGGAGGAGATGTTAAAAGTAATGATTTCTTCTTGGTTTACTTTAATTATTGCTTATAGAAACACCCTGCTTAATCATCTAGCTAACAGATAATACACACGGTGTGGAAACATATATTATCTGGTGGTCCGAGACGCCTACCTTTCACAGTTCCCCCGCTCGTTTTCTTAGCACTTAAGGTATCTTTTCTCTTTGATGACCGTTTAGTAATAATCGTCAATAAATCCTAGTCATGTAATTTAAGAATAGTTCTCCACCTGGGAGGAAGAGCATACATTTTGGACTGTTGACATGTCTTCCTGGTGTAGTTGGTCCGGAGACTGCAGAGACAAGATGGGGATATAAGTGGTGAGGAATTTCCAGCAACGCCAAAGAAAATATTTCAGCTCCTGACTCAGGTAGTAACTGTTCGATCTTAAACTCTTTCATCTAAGGATATGTATATGCATCTTGTTTCCGCATGAAACCACCTACCAGATAGCATTCGAGTGGCATGTTTTAGCCGACTTGCTTGTTAAATAAGAAGAGTGGCTTACCGGTTCAACTGCCAGATAGTATTTTTGTATCTTATAACGGAGTTTGAAAAGTTCTCTCTTATAAAAATGCAATCCCAATCCTTAGTTCTTTCGTGGGTTCATGTGGAATATGCAGCTTTAGCTGATATGAGATGATTTTCATTCACCATCGGGAAAAAAGGTTTTGCGTGTGTACATTTTATCAGATCAACTTCTGGTTCTCTTTTTCTTTTTTGATAATTTGAACTTCTCATTATCTACCCTGAAGAGTTTGGCTAGTGGTGTCAAATTGATTGATTTTATTTTTATATAGTGCAAAAAAAAATATTAGTTGGCTATGTTTCTACATCCAAATTGAAGTTAATATGCCTTTGTACCTGGAGAAACCACTTTAGTAATAAATCTTTCATGCTCATGAGTCATGCCCAGTTTTCAGCAAAACATGTTTTTATTTACTGCAGATTATAGAAGCTCTATCAACTGTTCCAGCTCCTGAGTTGGCTCTGAGGCTGTACCTGCAATGCACTGAGGTAACCTAAACATTATATCTGCACAAGCTAAAATGAGAACATGATAACGGAGAAGGCCTAGCATGAGCACGTTCTCAAAGGCATCCTTCTTGATGTTGTAGATTGTTAAACCTTGTAAGATTTAGAGTTGCCTGCATTTTGAGCTGATCCTCGGAAAAAAAATATACCAGGAATCCTTGTTGATTCACAAGAGCTATTTAAAGGAAAAGTTGTGTTATAGAATTAATTTTGGGACAGTCATATATGCAGGAATGCCAGTAAATGCCTTGTCAAAAAACTAAACTTCCTTAAGGTGCTTGGTGTAGAAGCTTGCTGCTTTAATCTTGTAATGTCTTTAACCTGGAATGGTGCTTATCCTTAATTACTTCACTAGTACCGGAACTGTTTTTTTTATTCTTTTCTGTATGATGCTGGTTCAAAATCGACAAATGTGAGGAATAAGTTGTTTTGAAATTGGTTGTGCAGGCTGCTAACGACTGTGATCTGGAACCAATGGCTTATGAGCTCTTTACCCAAGCTTTTGTGCTATACGAGGAAGAAGTTGCCGTACGCATCAAATAGATTCCTGATTAAACCATTTCCCTTTTATATTACAATGACTGCAATAATGTGATTTTTGTGTCAACATATTCTTTACTTTCCAGGATTCTAAGGCCCAGGTGACAGCCATACACTTAATAATTGGCACTCTTCAGAGAATGAATGTATTTGGTGTTGAAAATAGAGATGCCTTGACACACAAAGCCACGGGCGTAAGTAACTGCATCATCCTTTAGTATCACTGTTAACATCTGGCTGCATTTTTTGTTCTCATTTCGTGTGCCTTCAGTATTCAGCAAAACTTTTAAAGAAACCAGATCAGTGCAGAGCAGTTTATGCATGTTCCCATCTTTTTTGGGTTGATGATCAGGATGGCATAAAAGATGGAGAAAGGTAAACTATGATAGTGTGAACTTCTCCGAAGTAATATCTTTCCCTATGAAGAAACCTCACTGTTTCACGATTTCCCAATTCCCTGGCATAACTCTTGATGCTCTTTGAGTTTGAACCATAGTTATCAAAATTCTGCGATTCACGATTCGAATCTTACGATTTCGATTCAATTCTAAAGCTAAACGATTCAAATCTTAGATATGAAACATTTATACCCATAAGTTGTCTGAATCTTACTATTCGGTTGCGATTTTGTATTTTACCGAGCTGATCGTCATGTCTTACAATAAAATTTACCGAGCTGATCGCCCTGTCTTACAGGGTGCTACTCTGTTTAAAGCGTTCATTGAGGATTGCAAATGCAGCACAGCAGATGGCAAATGTTACCAGGGGCAGCAGCGGACCTGTAACACTCTTTGTTGAAATACTTAACAAGTTAGTTGATAAAAAAAATAAGTTGCATTCCGTATGAAGAGCTGTTCTTGATGTTGCCATGTTGTCAACTTGTGCGTTTTCGAATATTGTTCAGGTACATCTATTTCTTCGAGAAGGGAAATCCTCAAATAACACCTTCAGTGATTCAAGGCCTCGTCGAGCTGATTAAAACGGATATGCAGAGTGATAGTACGACTTTCGATCCTGCTTCCAACGCATTCTTCTCGAGCACCTTACGGTATATACAGTTCCAGAAACAAAAAGGAGGTGCCATGGGTGAGAAATATGATCCTATTAAGCTGTAAGTGTGAGCAGAGCACACTGTTGCTGTTTCTTCTTGTGGATATGCTGCTGTTTATCTTTTAGTGTTTATAGCTCCCGTCGCCTTGCAATTGATGATTTTGTACACGAAAACTGATTCATTCATGTAAAAGATGCTCCCTCACCCCCCATAATTATTTCTTTTCCTCCCTGTAATTTGTTGTGATATAATATTCATTATTTTTCATTTACTAAGCGGTCCATAATATGAGGTTATTGTACATAATTTTTTATCTATTATCGTCGTATAAAGCATTCTAAATTGGATGGTGGTATCAAGAATTCAGAAATAATGATAGATACACTACCTTTATTTTTTTCTTATAGTGATAGATTGATATTAAAAAAATTTGAACTCTGCGAGTTCAATTGTCACTCTGCGAGTTCAATTGTCACTCTGCGAGTTCAATTGTCACTCTGCGAGTTCAATTGTCACTCTTCGAGTTCAATTGTCACTCTGTAATCACTACGCCAATTCTTTCTTCTTTGTCGAGGAATACAATACAAGGCGACCTTTTAGTACCTAAAAGTTGCAATACTTCACCAACAACAACAAAAGGGATTCTCTAGTTTACCCATTACAGAATGGAACAAACTTTACGATTTTTCTTCTTTGTCTGCTTCGGTGGTCGCAGTACAATCTTAATGGCTGCATCAAACACTGCCTTCACATTCTGCAGTCGAGACTTAAACTCAGAATTTCGACTCGTTTCAAACGATCAGCATAGATGGTTGAATGGCATATTTTTATAACAGATGGTTCAATCGTGTAGTATAATACCTGTTGTGTTTTTGAACTGCACTCAATGTACACCGGAGATCCTATAAGTTTTCTGAGCTCCTCACCCTGTAGAGGAGTGAGTTGAGATAAAAAAAAAAAAAAAAGTGGCGCATAAACAATTTGTAAGAGGATAGAATGTTATGACTTCCTTACCTGTGCTGTAGTAATGGGAACTGCACCAGGATGGTCGACGAAGAATAGCTTATTATCTCTAAGATCTGTGTAGAAAAAAGTATCACTAAACATGAGTAAGCAGATGAGTTAAGTAAATGAACATATATAGTGTTGGAACTTGGAAGAGACAAAAATCCTACCGAGCTTTGTTCCAACAAGAATGATTGGAACACCAGGAGCATAATGCCTCAATTCAGGTAACCACTGAACAAGATCAAATTGAAAAGAAGAAAGTAGCATCAGACAACCAGATTAAGTTTACACTTACACCTACTAGGGTGTCTGTCGGAGCATGGGGCGTACAGTGAGAAGAACATAGTATAGTATACAGTGTGCCTAAATGACACGATGGGATTGGTGCGGGTCGGTGTTCAACACTTTTGGGCCAACTAACAGGCCAATCCCGCAGTGCCACAAGGGCACTGCACACTATACAGTGAGTTACCTCACTGTATACTCCCCCTCTTCCGGTGTCCATATGATCCTGAGTTCCGAGTTCTTACCTTCTTTGCGATGTTTTCATAGCTGGCCTTGCTAATGAGAGAAAAGGCCAGAAGGAAAACATCTGCCCCGCGATAACTTAAAGGCCTTAATCTATTGTAATCTTCTTGACCTGTGGAATATGAATGCAAAATGAAATCAAGAAATGCTTGAAACAAACAAAGAGGCTGCACTGCACTGAATGAAGTGCACCAGCAGTGTCCCACAATCCTAGGTCTAGGGTATTGCCATCCACCACGACATTTGCACTGAAGTTGTCAAAAACTGTAGGAACATAATCCTGTAGCATACGGTTAAACTTGGATAAGGATCTATTTCAGATTATGGGATTTTGTATTTGCATCAGCTTGTGAGCATGGCCCGCATAACATTGTAGCAAAACCATACTTCTCAATCATCTTACATGAACTGAGATGTAGTTTTACATGTTCAAAGTCATGAATACACCATTTTATATGTTGTACTGTTGTATCAAGATCAAGCAAGAGAAGGAGGAAAAACATAAGAATCTGACGTACGACAACAACCAACGCGTAGAAGTTAACAAGAATGCAAAGAAAATTAGAAAGGAGGAGGAAAATGGACAGTTTTTTTTTGCAGATAAAACAGAACCATATGCAATATTCAATTTTACCTGCAGCAAAGATTCCATCTTTACATAGTTTTTCCAGTAAAACCAAATATCTCATTTGAATACCCAGCAACTGAAATAGGTTAATCAACTCACAGTAGGAAATGTGTTGCTGGTATAAGAAATCAACATGCAGGTTTTCCCAACAGCTCCATCACCCACAGTCACACACTTGATGAACCTTGTAGCACTCATTTGCAGCAGTTCTTCAGATCAAGGATTTCCCAACTTCTTCTCTTCTCCGCACAAAAGTTTACAGAATGATAAAGCCAAAAGTTATGATATTTCACTAACTGGTGACCCAAATCAAGATTCAAGAACCCAAAAATCTAAAATTTTCGCATAAGAGCATCTGAAATCGGCACAGAAAGATTCTCATCTGGCCCTCAGAATTGGAGGAAGAATGCAATGACTCTTCTTATCTTGCAAAAATAATCATCTTTATCACTGTTTTTCTTGGAATAGCAAGTTGGGCCGGGTGATAGCAAATTAATAGCAGTCTCTTCAAAAGGTTTACTTGTTCATTCTCAGAATCCCAAAAGGTTTAAAGGTTTACAAGTTAATTTTGAATTGTTTGCGATTTTGACTTTTGGTGATGAAAAAACTCCCAAAAGTCCAAAAGTAAAAAGCTATCTTGGAGTAGTTTCTGGGAGGCTTAAGGCCGAATCAATTTTGTAAATATTTAAAAATTCACTTTTAATATAATTTTGTCTATATACAAATCGATAATATCAAAATATCCAAAAATTTTCTCGTATTATATCCATTTTGTCATACTATTTTTTAAATTTTGTCACAGTAAAGCCCCCACTGCGAAATTTTATAACTTCTTTATAAAAACACCTTTTTTTAAAAGCTCCTCTCAAAAGCCAAAAACAGCTTTTCAGTAGAACTTGCAAACGGGTACTAAATTTCCTTGACTCCTTTCTAGAGCTGAAAGCTCAAGTCCGCACTGCAGGTGCGGTGCCAGTGCGCACTGGCGCACCGACAGTGCGTGGCCGCCCTGCCGCATCGGTGAGGCGGTGTTCCGATGTGGAATTTTCCGCACCGGGCACGGGCGGTGCTTTGTAGATTTGTTATTATTTTTTTTAATCTTTTCAGTCAATGGAGAAGCGCCACGTCACTTCCCCACAAGTAATGATATAGCACTCCCAATTACACACATCTCTCCACATCCCATCATAAGCGCAGGTCCATCCACTTTATTGTGAGGGAGGTGCTAAAGGAGTGCGGGTATTAGAGGTGCACTATATCATTTTTGCTTCCCCACATTCATCGTCTTCCCCCAATTTTTTTTTAACACAAACATTTCAATTTCTTCCTCTGTCTTACGCCAAGGTAATTGAGTAGCACCTTTGACTTTATTTTACTCTGGCTGAAGGTGAGGATCTTCCCCAAGAGCTCACATCGACGAGAAGGTTTGGCACCTCGATGTCGGCTCTTCGCCACATGGGGTTGTAGGTTGTTCCAGGGCTGTAGCTCGCCAGTTTCATCGTCTTCCCCATACTGCAGACATGAAGTGGGGGAACCCTGGTAGTCTGATTCCTCGTCGGCAACCCTGGTTCATCGTCTGGAACCCAATTGTGCCACCCCAATCCTAATTTCTGGTTGAAGGATGGGTTGACGGTTTCCCAGTGCACCGCGCGGTGCATGACGGAGGTGGTGCAAGCCGTCCCGCGGCGGGACGGTTGCACCGCGAATGGCGCTATAGAGCACCACCACATACCACCCCCTATTAATGGGTAAGCACACACACACATATGGCTGTGTATATGTGGAACCCAATTTTCATTAATAGGAAGTGGTGTGTGGTGGTGCTCGATAACATCATGCGTTGCACCGCCTATAACAAAAGGAGTCCTTTCGTTATACCCCACATGGGAATAGGATTTAGCCTATGTTACGGCAGAGTTGTATTTGATGAATTTGAATTCAAAAAATTATGAATTCAACTATTGGATGGGACAGAGCTTAGTCGAATGGATTTAGGCCAAGAATCAAATGACACGAGGGACACAGACGCTTTAGAATTTAGATTCCATCGAGAATCTTCTCATCTTGAGTCATCGGTTCTTAAGGAATTCTATTATGTGCTGAAAATTCTTTTTAACCGTCGGATCAAAATCCTACGATCGAGATCAGATAACTTAAAATTTTACTCAATTAAGTAGGTGGGTCGGGTGCCACGGCTTCAATTAATTATCGTGCTTCTCCCCAGTATATGTAATTAGGCCGTAAATCAACTTCCATGATTCTGACGACAAAGACAGAGCATAGGTGTTCTCTGACGCTGACGAACCGCCGCGTGCACAAAGCGAACAAGCTTGCCGGAAAGTTTGAGAAATTCTCGAACAGGTACCAATGTGTGATGTCTGTAATGTAAGAACCTCGATATAAAACTTGATTCTGTTTCTTCTTAAAAGTTTGAGAAATTGGGGTTCAATTTTTTCGAATATGGGTTTTGGAATTTGTAGGAGAAGAGGACTTTTTTTTGGTTCTGCAAACAAAGAATGTCATTTCGAGATACACAAATGGAATGAGTTCACAAGATTTGTGCAAGATTTTCGTATTGTTGATTATGAGTTGGGCAGTCTTTGCGGTAGAAGATTTCTTGTTGATCTGGGATTTGTATTCCTTCTGTTCAAAAGGGTTATAACCCAAGATCCATCCTTAAAATAACTTGTGCAAGTTATCTGATCTAAACCTCAGGATTTCGATCCGACGGTCAAAAATAATTTTCAGCATATAAGTGAATTCCTTGGAGACTCGGACTAGAAAATTTCTCTAGATTCCATTGCACTACATATAAGAAAAAAATTCCATAGCACTTATCTTATTTAACCAATCCTTTTTATACCCTATCTAATACACGGTGTCTTAGAGTAGAGGTCATATTTGCAAATATCCACTTCAATGGTTATACACTGATATCCTTTTATATGGGTGGCGAGTGGCGACACAATCAACTTCCATTAATTTTGAGAAAAAAATGTATGTCTTTAGTTGGACAAGCAACCACATAGCTTGTCTAACATGTGACATGCACCAAAGAAAAAACTATGTACTGTCCTTAACAATCATATTCTTGTAGAATTCGGACAATTGGGTTGCATGTAATTTCTAAAATATGACAAAGAATTACTTTACTTAGCTTACCATAAGAGAAAAGGGAAAAATGATCAATCACACTCCTGATCCGGCATTATTATCACACTCCTGGTTCGGCACTATTATCACATTCCTGTCACGTGGCAACATTTCAGTGGACATGTCAGCAGACCCGACAAAGTGTTAAAAATAGCCCCCACCTGCTACAATAATGAACTTCTGTCACATGCAAGGAGTGTGATAATAGCGCACTGTAGGAGTGCTATATATCATAATCAAAGAAAAGGTTTTTAATTAGGATCTAAAGAAATACTAGTAATGAATTTGTCGGAATACTGATGTTTTTGGCTTTACATGTTTTGATCAATTCTAACGGTGGTAGCATTAACCGCAATTTACTCATCCAAATGTTGCACATAACAAAATCTTCCAAAGTTCCTATGTTTTCCTGAGAAGGGGGGAGTGGACCATCCAAAAAAAGTCCATTTTTGTATGTGTCATGTCAGAAAAATGACTTGTTAAAATACGGCAGGCTTCAGTGCGGAACCCTTAACTTGTAATTAGGGATTCCGTGCTGAAGTCTTCAGCGTGGTGAATTTCCCGCGCAACTTGGCGAGCGCGGGAAATTAGCATTATAAATACACCCCTTTCTCCCACTTTTTTACCACCACAACACCAATCTCATATCCTCAATTTGCAAAGAAGAGCATTTGCAACGGTAGCCGATCGAAGAGAGCTGTAACAAAGCTTGTCTATCGCAAGGTAAATTTTATACGTCCGCACTGAAGGCTTCAGCACGATACCCTACTACGTTGGAAGTTTCAGCACGACAGAACATTTTAGCAAGTCGTAATATAACAAATACAAAAATTGATAAAGAAACTTTGTAATCTTTTTTTATAGATTAATATTAAAAAATTGCTTTGAAAAGCCCCATATGCTTTCGGTGACCATACTGAGGGGGTGTTTGCAAGTTCTTGTACTTATGCAGAAGTAACTTTTCAGAATGTCTTTTGAAAAAAGGAACTTTCATTAAAAAAAATGAAAAGTGTTTGCAGAATATGTTTGTCTACAACAAAAGTTAAAATAGAGTGTTTGCATATTATCAATTTAAAAGTTGCTTTTGCAACCTAAATTAAGCAAATAACAAAAATATCATTCTAATCGTGGGCGCCTCTTCTCTCTTTTCCTTCTTTCTTCTTTTCTTCTATCGCTCGCCGACGTCTCTCTTCTCCAATCCCTTTCGCCGGCCATTTAAACTTCTATTGCAGGTGAGTCAATTACTTCAGGTTGCACAGAAATGCCAAAAATCAATTTCTGAAAGTGTATTTGAAGGCGTTCCCCAGCAAGACTCAGTGCTCAATTGCTCAATTGCTTTCTTCTAGATTTCTTCCAGGCATTCCCCAGTAAAACCCGTTTTTTGATTCTTTCGTGTTTCGCGCATGATAACGTGATGTTATTTCCTTATTCTTGTATGGGGGATAGTTTCTTGATTTGAGGAATTTGCAATCTGTCATAGTTCCTCTTATCGTTTTCAATAATTTCAATAATTTGTTTTGCTAGATCTACCAATCTTTTTGTGTATGAACCTGGTTGGTTATATTTGAGGAATTTGCAATCTGTCATAGTTTCTCTTTGTATATTCTTGTTGATGGTCCCATGTGGTGTTGGTGGTGCAATTCTTGATTGAAATTTTAAACACTTTTGCACTTGCTTAGTTGGAGATGTTACAGCATATGTTTTAATGATACGGCCATGCTTATTTTTCTTTGATCAAATACTTCGTACTGCAATGCTGTTGTATTAGGGAGATGACACATTCTGGTAGTATATAGATATGTTTGGTTAGCTTACTTGTGCATATGTTTTTTATTTTATTTGAGACAGAATGAGTTCAAACTCATTATCCGTTGATGATAATCACGTAAAAGATGATGATTCGTGCTTACTACTTCACGTATTTGCCTTCACTCAGGCATCATATGCAGCTGCATCTTATTACGATTTATACCTCAATAAATTACCTTGTCATACTCAATAAAACTCTAAGTTATACCTTAATTTTTTGTGTCCACCAATCAGATGGTATGTTAATTGTTCCTCGCTCGACATCCCATCCTAATCCTGTCTCATTTCACATCAACCTTTTCCAAATACTGTATTCTTTTTTCAAGGTGTTCCATCTATTTTTCAGTTGCTTCTTGTTGTAGGTACGACCAGTAGCCAAATTGAACTTCGAAACCAAATTGTTCCAACCTGTTTTGCTTAGATGGGCACCTGGTCTATTTCCCTGTCTAAACTCAGTAACGCATAC
>JAOYMZ010031066.1:0-16638 GCA_025802335.1 Pinguicula primuliflora | reverse complement strand
GATGTGCCCAATTCCGTCAACGGACAACCCTAGTGGCCGGAATTGAAAATCATGTCTAAAATCCTGTTTTTTTTACTATCACCGGATCCTGCACCATTATGAAATAGCAATCCTATTCTATCAAACTATCAAGTTTAGAACCATAACTCATTTGCTGTTGTAAATATTCAAAATTATGTCCTCCTAGGTTCTAGTGGAAATAGTTGAAATTTGGAACAGACCCGACCCGGTGGGTTCGGGCCCGTGCGTGTGTGTGCGTGTGAGCCAGTATATAATGAATGTGAGTTTATACTCTTAAAACCCAAGGTACCAAGGCTATAGGGTGAAGCACCACATATCATTATATACTAGTCCATTAATCTGTTTGTAATCGGTACGGGATAATTAAATCTAACACCCTTTTCTCCCATTTTTTGTGTGGCTAGGTCTATCAAGGCCCATAGATCTTTTTTCGCTCGTTAGACCATTATCTGCTCTGATACCAAGTTGAAATTTGGAACAGACCCGACCCGGTGGATTTGGGCCCGTGGGTGTGTGTGCACTGGGCCAGTATATAATGAATGTGTGCTTACACTCTTAAAAGCCAAGGTACCAAGGCAATAGGGTGAAGCACCACATATCATTATATACTAGTCCATTAATCTGTTTGTAATCAGATACAATTAACTCTAACAGAAAGGGCAGGAATCTTCATGACATCTCACCAAATGAGTACTTTCTCCTTCCTTGCAAAGTTCGAGTTAATTAAAGATGTTACTTTCTTCATGCATCATTCATGGTTTCCCCTATGGCTTATTAGCTTATGAGCTCTCTTTGTCCCGTTTTGAGATCCTATAGGAATCCAACCGAGTAATAAGTTAGAAATTGGAAGGTTGAAGTTTCATATACTTCACATTATTTGGGCAACTTCATAGATTATAACTAACAACTTAAGATTGAGAGGGCAGCCTTGTGTTAGAAATATTTGTCTCATACCGATTGTGAAACCTTAGTTGGACTAGTTTAAATAGGAATTGTGGGGAGAACCTATCTCCTTGGGCTTAAGGTTTTAATGGTGACACCCACATTCCTACCAAATTAACCTTCAAGCGCACCTGCACACATGAGACCTGAACCGATCGTAAACGATCGTAAAGGGCTTTCCCCTTTCTTCTAAATTCTATCATGGTATCAGAGCCGATAATGGCTTATGAACGCTTCTGCTCTTCTTCGGTGTGGCATTCAGTCCGACAGGACTTGCCTAGTCGGACTCGAGAGAGAGTGTTAAAGAGTTATTGCCCCACACCAAAAGTGTAAGTGTGAGAGAAGTAGTTTAAATAGGAATTGTGGGGAGAACCAATTGCCTTGGCCCTAAGGTTTTAATGGTGATACCCACATTCCTACTAACTTGACCCCCACACGCACACCTGCATACCCGAGACCCAGTAGTCCCTGGGCTCGATTTATTCAAAGCCCGTTGACCCGAGTGTGATGGGCCGGGCGACCGTTGGCTCGCATTTAAAACCGGTCCAGTTATATAAAATTTATCATGGTATCAGAGCCAATAATGGTCTAACGACCGAATGGCCTGTGTACGCTTCCGCTTTTCTTCGGTGTGGTGTTTAAATCCGGCAGGGCTTGCCTAGTCAGACTTGAGGGAGAGTGTTAAAGAGTTATTGTCCCACACCGAAAGTTTAAGTGTGAGAGAAGTAGTTTAAATAGGAATTGTGAGGAGAACCAATTACCTTGGGTCTAAGGTTTTAATGGTGACACCCACATTTTTACCAACTTAACCCCCATACGCACACCTGCATACATGAGACTCAGTTGCCCCTGAGCTGGATTTATTCAAAGCCCGTTGACCCGAGTGTGATGGGCCGGACGGCCGTTGGTTCGCGTTTAGAGCCGGCCTAGTATATTGTAGAATTTGAAAGAATTATTTTTTTAGCGAATCTCTAAAAAATAATATAATACTATTATTTTAAGATTGTGCTACATGTCCAGAGTCATCTATATTATAACCCGGGTGCTGCCAACTTAAGTTTTGGCAAAAACTAACGAGCGAAACGACATCTTCCGAAAAAGAGAAAGCTGATTGGTTGAGAAATACATCTTCCGAATTTTTCTTCCCTGATTGGTTGAGAAATTGCCCACGTAAAGTCCCATTTTTCCTCTTTTCATTTTTTCCTTTTCTTTATTATTATTATTTGATTATATTTCTTTATCTCTTTCTTATATTCTTTAAATTGGATATATGTTTATCGTTCGCCGAAACGGACTCCACCATAATATTCAGCGTATTGTGAGGTTCGATTGGAGATGTGATTTGATATGATTTCGACACCGTTTCAACGGTAGTGACTTCACACTCGGGTAATTTTACACACCAATGGCTTCAGCCACGGGCAATTTACTAGTAATCCAGAAATGTAGGGATCTACTGTTCTGTTCACAATTTCCACTAATTATTGTCCTTTTCTCTCACCTCAGTTGTACGTGTTTTTTAGTATACAATTGAAGCTTCGAAAAACTGAGAGTAAAAAACTGAAAAACAGCCAAAAAAACGTAAAAAAAAAACAAAGAAACCAGGAGTCGCCGGACCTCCCTTTCATGGAGGATCAAAAGTGTGCAGACGCAGACGCAGTAGTTGTACGTGTTTTTGTTGGCCTTTTGTTTTGTTTTTATTTTATTTTATTATATATTAATATAAAATTATATTCTTTTTCCTATGATTTTTATAATCGAATTTATGTGAAACATTTATCACCGTTCACCGAATCGAACGTCACTATAATTATAAGCGCGTCATGTGGTTCGATTAGAGATGTCAGTTGATATATTTTCGACATACTTTATTAAAAATGACAATTAATATTACGGCAGCTTTGCCGCCGAAAAACTAAAACCCTATATAATGAACCCAAAACTCTAAAAAACTAAATACTAAATTTTATTTAACGACAATTAATATTACGGCGACTTCGCCGCCGATAAACTAAAACCTTATATGATGAACCCAAAACTCTGAAAAAAATTAAATGCTAAACTTTATTTAACGACGATTAATATTACGGCGGCTTCGTCACCGAAAAACTAAAACCTTAAATTATAAACCCAAACTATATTAATCCTAAAATGCTAAACTTTATTTTAAAATAATAATTAATATTATGGCGGCTTCCCTGCCGAAAAACTAAAACTATAAATGATAAACTCAAACTCTATAAATGTTAAATGCTAAACTTTATTTTAAAATAATAATTAATATTACGGCGGTTTCCCCGCCGATAAACTAAAACTATAATTGATGAACCCAAACTCTATAAATGTTAAATGCCAAACTTTATTTTAAAATAATTTCGCCGCCGAAAATTAAAATCCGAAATGACAAACCCAAACTATATAAACCAAAATGCTAAACTTTATTTAAAGACTAAGATAAAATTACGGCATCTTCGCCGCCAAAAAAATAAAATCCTAAATGATAGACCTAAACTCTATTAATACTAAATACAAAATTTTATTTAAAAATAACAATTAATATTAGGATCAATTCGCCGCCGAAAAACTAAATATCTTAAAAACGAAAAATTCTAAATTTTTTAAATCCTAAAGCCTATTCAAATATATTATTTAGTAATATTATTTTTAATTGTAATATCTTACAATTAAATCCATCATTTTTTAATTATTATTAATTAATTATTAATTTTGTATGGATGAATTATAAATAAAGTATAAGAACATGTATCATTATTCATTATTTTAACTCGAAACTAAACTAAAATACAATTAAACAAAATGAACTGTGAGGTGCTTGAGTTCATTTCTTTGGTCCGGACTCCGGAGCCTAAATTTTCCAATACCCTAACCCCCAAACAAAAGAACGCTAGAGAAAATGTTCCTCTAATTTCTCAAACCCAGAGTCCTCGACTGAATTGCATCGAGAGGAAAAATGTTGGCCTTCAGAAATCGTTTGGCGACGTCTTCTCTCTTCCGTTCAATTCTTCAAATTCCTTGTCGATCTCTCGCTTACGGTATGTTGATTCTTCCACGCAATGCACTGCTGCATTCTGTATCTGGATTGCTTGTTACGTTCCTATTGATGCGTCCAATTTGCTTCTTATGAAAATGAAACCTAATAGTGGAGTGTTTTGACTGTTGAGTTTTAGTGGGAGATTGAGTTTATAACTCTGAATTGAAGAAAATATAAATTCCCTTATGGGAAGTCGTCAAACCCTATTTGGATCTTTGATATAGAAGAAAATAAAAACAGAAAACCTGAACTTAGGAGCACTACATTATCGTTGTTTGTGCAACTCAACTAAGTCGTGTTTTTTAAGTCTTGACATTAAAAAAGCTAAAAGCTAAGGTGAAGCGAAGCATATGATATTTTAGTTTCAAATATATGTAATGAAGGGCAGAGTTTGATGTCTCACACTTTCATTCATCCGTTTGATACTTTTATCTGTTCGTTTGTGGAACAAATAGATAATGGTGCTTTGAATTCTGACTGACATCTAGTGCTCTATGGTCGCACAATGCTGTTAGTAATGGTTTACAAGTTTGATATTTGTTATTCTTAGCTTATGTTGTGCCCCAAATGCACAGATGCAAATCGGTTGGAGGAGTCTAATTCGACACAATCATGGAAAGCTACAATGGCCCAGATGTTGACACAGGATATAAGCTCCAACATCGGGAGCTGTATGCCACTGGCAGATATGAGAATTGGGATGCAAGTCCACAATATTGAGATACGACCAGGCCAGGGAGGAAAACTTGTACGGGCTGCAGGAACTTCTGCTAAAATACTTACTGAGCCCAACAGGTCAATCAGGTAAGACTTAAGAGAGTGTATTATGGTCTGGAACATAATTTGGAAACGTTTTATTTGGGTGCAATTTAAGTTATCACATCGTTGATTAGGGATTATGCACAAGGATGTGGTTCCATTAGGCCAGCATAAATAAAGGATATTTTGATGTAATTTATGCAAATACTTGGTATCTTCTCTGATCTCTCAGATGGATTTAGATTTAGTACTATTTCTGAAAGTATCTAATATTTTTGTAAGCTCCCGATCTTCTATACTTAGAATCCAAGACCCTAATACTTCATTTCTGATGGCACGTTGGCTTTGTTCAGGTATGTTGAGATAAAACTACCATCCGGGGTGAAGAAATTGGTAGACAAGAAATGTCGAGCTACTATTGGCGTAGTTTCGAACCCGGAACATGGAAAAAAGAAGCTGAGAAAAGCTGGGCACAGTCGATGGCTAGGCAGGCGGCCAACTGTGAGAGGTGTGGCTATGAACCCCATTGATCATCCACACGGTGGTGGTGAAGGAAAGAGTAAAAGTAGCGGAAATCACGGCAGAGTTTCCCAAACCCCATGGGGGAAGCCCACCAAGGGCGGGTACAAAACAGCCAGACCTAAGAGAAAGATCTAGGCTATCTTTTTTATGAGTACATTGATCTGCAATTTTAGCAAAGGTGTGTTTCTTGTTTGCTTGATGTACTTAGATTTCCATGAAATGAAAGCTATCTGACCATACATGTTGTAATAAGCCTTTTCTCCAATGAATACCTGTGTTCGAGAAATAAGTCGCCTAGGCCGCTAGCGCCAGTATGTTGTACTTTACCTTGTCCGAATTACTGCTTAGATCGCTTGAAGGCCGGTTAGGCGGGCGATTAGGCCGCTTAGGCACTGAATGATCCCTGGCCGTGCGTCCGCCTATCACTTTATTGAACACTGATGAATACTAATCCTAGATTGAATCATGACCTGGTGAAAACATCTTCACGAACACAATCATAGACAAGTTAACGTGAATGATGTACCTGCATTTTGATTCAATTAAGTGGATCATCCATATGAAATGCTTCTTATTTCTCATTATTGCTTCTGCTATAAATGGAGATAAACGTACAGTATGATGTATTATCGCACAAAAAAAGTCACATTCACTGCAGAAAAACCACATTCCAGAAATACCAATGAGAAAATATATCCTACTCATGGGCAACTACCACAACCTGCTTTCCCACATTGCGGCCATTGAAGAGTCCTACCAGAGCACCAGGAGCGTTCTCAAGGCCTTCAGCCACGTCTTCCACATAAGTAATTTTTCCTTGTTTTATGAGTGCTGCAACTGTGTCCTCAAACTCCTTATACCTGTGGTAGTAATCAAAAACTACGAACCCTTCAATGCGGATTCGTTTTGGGATGACATTGAACAAGTTCTTCAGACCTTCAAGCTCCTCCAAATTGTACTGTGAAATCATTCCGCACGCAGCTATGCGGCCATGGAGTCTCATGTTGAGGAGCACCGCATCCAGCATCTTTCCTCCAACGCTATCAAAATATATGTCGATGCCATCAGGGAAGTACCTGAAGAATACAGTTCAGAATACGAGGTAGCTTGAAACAAGGACTCCCTCCCGTGCACGAACAACTTGATTCTGAAAGAAGGGAAAAGAGCAGGCTTTACCTCTTTAAAGCTGCATTTAGATCAGGCTCTTCTTTATAGTTGAAAGCATCATCAAACCCAAATTTGTTCTTCAACAGATCCACCTTCAACATCACAAAAGAAATTCAAATACTCAATCAAGTAAACGGAGCGACGTTGTTTGTTCTTGGTTTAACTAATCCATACAAGGACAGTAATGAAATTTTTTACAGGATGATGGGAAAGCAGCAAGATATTGCATACATGGTCAAATCTTTATGTCAAATACTTCTGTACTACCAGTGTTCATTGGCTTTTTATCTTAGGCATATACGTATTCACTCGGGCATGAGTTCGAGTATGGATATTTCTCAACTAGAATTTTTTTTTTCCAATTATATAAATGAAGATATAGCTCCTCTTAACATTTCTAACAGTTTGTAGAGCACGAAATTTACTAAATCAGGATCCAGGAAACAGTAAAATATACTTCCTACTAGTTATTGCATAAGACGAGTGTCTTATGCAGAAGTGAAACAATATTAAAGTTAATATAAACCTTTTGTTGGCTTCCTGCACTACCAACTACATAGCATCCCAGTAACTTCGCAAATTGCCCGACAAGTTGACCAACGGCTCCAGATGCAGCGGAAACATAGACGGTTTCTCCATCTTTGGGAGAGCAAATCTCATGGAAACCAAAATAAGCAGTAGTGCCAGGCATACCTTATATTCAAAGATGTAAGATATTAGGAAGAGATTGGAAAAGAAGGAAACGAATGAAGTTCCATATTTATCTTTGTTGGGGAATAACTATAAGCACAGGACCTAGAATAGTACTTCAGCATCTGAGATTCTGATACATCATTTATGCTATACACTTTCTAATTTCATGCTTTCTTGCAGTTTCATGTCATGTTGCAATATGCATACAAAGATGACTGTATGATCTCCCAAAGGAAATTCAACAGATGGATCCCCAACTCTTAAGTTAACAGAGAAACTAAATGCAAAGAGAGCAATCTCCATGTCAATCTCAAGCATCAACATTAATCTTAAGACAGTGTAAAACAAAATATTTCCAACGGAAACAGTTCGCCAAACTAACCAAACCAAACATAGCCCGTAAATCCGGCCAGGCAGGGTATGGGAACAGTTCCCCAAATTAAAGTAGCCATAAGAGCCTAGAGATGCTGCACTACTTGTAGAAATTGGAATTCAGATGGAAGCAAGCTTACCCAAAAGTCCTGCATAATAGGAAAGAGGTAAATCTGTATGCCGAATTTTGAAAAGCACCTGTGTCGGTGTATATTTAATAAGGCTATACTCTTCCCATCCTGTTATACCCCAAACCAAGTCGCCTTTCTTGAAATTTGAGTGAGAAGAATCCAAAACTCTGGCCACTCCATACCCATGTATGGGCTGTGTAAGAAAATTATTAAAAAATATAGTTCAATCCCAATAACTTTTTACATCAATAACTAGTAACCTTACATCAATTTAACAAGATCCGGTACAGTACAGCAGTTGAAGCTACTAACCAAATCACCAAACCTTCGAGCCAGACAATGTAAAATCGCAGGCCACACAAAAACAATCTAAAAAGTTACCGACCCCTGAGACCCATTGAATCAGCAAATAGCTAAACAATGTAAACCTCTTCAATCTGGAAAAAAAACGAATGCAGGAGACGAAAATCGGTGAGAAAAAAACTAACCAAGCCAGGTGTGAATGATTCGATATAGTTCCCCTCTGGTTTTTTCATTAGATACCCAATGTAAGGATCGCAGGACAAGTAGAGATTTTTAACCAACACTGTGTCTGTGCTGTTGTGGGGGACCTTAAGCTTGATAGATGAAGTATCAAGAACCATATCGGATTCTTTTGGGAAACCCGTAACATAGTCTTTCAACAGCACCTGTTTGTTACTCACTTCATCAGCCATTTTCTTCTCCTCCTCCTTACGATTATCCTTCTTGCGTCTTGTAGTGGGGATAGAACGGCGGTTTAATGGGCTACATGTCCATAACGTGCTTTCCAGCAAAATATTTCTTCATGTACATAAGGTGGGACGGCACCTCCTGGACACGTTAATCTGACCCATATTAAAAAATGTTGTAGTTGATATCGTGGCTGTCTGGCTGATACCACCTTCATGACCTACGCCAGAAACGAGTTGATACCTAAGGTAGGTTAGTAGATGATTTGTATATGAGTTATGCTACATGTCTCTACAAATAATTCAGAATTGTAGGGACATGTAGTTTAATTATGGATATATGTAGTTTAATTAAGGATACATGTAGTTTAATTAAGAATTTTATAAGTTTAGTCAATCATTTAAATGTCATTAAGAATTTTTTATTTTAAATAATTAATATTTTATTTTTGTAGGGATGAATTCTGCATTAGTTGTTGGGACATCTAACATTATTCTTTGTGTATATGAGATTTATTGGTATATAACTGTGTTGTGTTGAGTATCCAGTAAAACAAGAAATTTTAAAATATCAGTATATAGCAAAAATTTCAAGTACAGGATGATATAACCAGATTAAAATGTCTAATGTTCATAATTATGTTTCGATCCGTAGTTTTTGTCCGTAGGATTAAAATCCAACGATCTAGATTAACTGAGTCAAAATGGCGAACAGAGTCAACCCAAAGACCCGCGAAAATGTTGGATTGATCAGGATCGTCTGATTTTAATACTACCAACAGAAACACTAGTATGGATATAGGTCTGGTTATACGATTTTGGAGCAAATTTTTTTTTCCAGTATATAGTAGGATTTCAAAAGGCCAATATTTAGTAGTCAGATAATTTCATGGCGACAATTTTAAAATTTATGTGAATTTAATAATTTATTATTTATGTTTTATTAAGTTAATAAACAAAAATTAAATTATATTAAATTAATTTTTTCGATTTTTTCATCAATTCTTCATCGAACGCACAAATATGAGTATTTATATTTGCCGCAAAATTCAGAATAAACAAATCTAACACCCGACGAGTATCATGTATCTTTTCGAGTTTGTATTTAAAAGTCATATCCAAAAATATTCGGGTGAGGGTTCGAGTATAAAGCTAAAATTTTGAATCGGAATATTTAAAATCAAACATCTTAATAAAATAAATAAATAATAAATTTAATTTTAGGTATGGAGTAGTCAAAATAATAATATTCAAAATCATTAAAAAAATGATGACATGGATTGAAACGACCGCCGAATTTCCTGTCGCGGTGAGAAGCCAATTGTCGTTTCACTTCCACTTCTTTTTTTGGATACGTGAGGAGATTTTATTCAGGTGGACTATCTATAACTAAATTCACCCAAAGAAGGTGCACAGTGATAATATATTCTGGTATTTCCAAAACAGCTGTCAAGAATATGGACATAACCTCTCCAATATTAGATGATATCATGTATCTATAACAAGAAAATTACATAAAAAAATCTTTGTTGACTTGAGTTATCTTTGTTGACTTGAGGGAACAACAACAATCATGAAAGTTAAGTGACGTGCAATGTCATGTTTTCATCTGGCTTGTTAGAAGCTCAAATAATTCGATCCTTGAGTATTTGATTAGCATGCATGAAGAAAAAAGAGAAGAAGCTACTTGATAAATGCTTTCATGTTCAGGGCCGGCCCTGGGGTCCGAGATATCCTAGCCGGATGTCCTAGCCAGCCGGCTCACTGGGCTTACCCCAGGGCCGACCCTGATTATATTTTGTATGCATAGCCGAGGAATTCGAAAGAATCATAAGCATGATGGATCAATTCGAGTAGGCAATCATGCTGCAACAACCTTGTGAATAGCAAGAGTAAAGAAAGCCAATTAATCAGAGTAAAATATCATTTCTTGCAAAAATATATATGTTAATCTAGATACATCTTACGTTCAGGCAGATATGTTCCACAGCTCTTGGTAAAAAAAAAATCGAATGAACACCTAAATTTCTTCATTTCGATCTCCAATGCCTCCTCATGGAATTGTATGTTCTAATCCAAGAGTCCATGATATAGTTTTATAATATTTTTTATTTTGTTATTTCCTGGTTTCATATGCACCAAAAGATTTCAAAATCTGGTTTTTCATTCTCTATAACAAAACATGAGTTAGAGTTTAGGTTCTTCTACACAAAGATGATGTCTTCTGACATTCTATTATTCCTATAACAAAATGTCTTCTGACATTCTTTATATTTTGATAGATGGATAACAAAATATGAATTTGAGTTTTGATAGGTAAATTACAGTATGATGTACTTTACAATTTTCAAGATTTATTGAATATTTCTGAATTCTGTGAGAGATTTGAGAAGACAAACAAGCCATAAGATTATCATTTTATCGACAAAATCGTTCTTTGCAATAAAATCGAATGTCAATATCTTTGAGATTCGATGGTTGTTTGCATCGAATATCTAATAACATTGATACAAAATTCTGTTATTCATAAATTTTATAGTAGGAGTGGTCGCTGTGAGAGGTATGTTTAGTCATTTTATTATTTAATTGTCTAATAAACTGATTCACATTATCTTATCTTATAATATTTAATATTATTTTAATATTCTTTATTATTAAATTATATTATTATTTATTCAAATTAAGTTTTAGTATAAATTCAATTTTTGAGCTAGTTTCGCGGCATCACACACGAACCCTAGGTTGGGCCGGGAAGGCCGAAGCCCAAACTTTGAAATCTTTTTTTGGGTGCGAACCTAAATTCGGCCCCGAGCTACAGCCCGCCCGGCCCCAGTATAGGTCTGCCCTTCATGATGAGCCTTGTACGGCGGCAGTTCGCTTCTCTTTTCTGTCGTATACTCGTTCAGTTCGTGTGTATCCTGTGCAACCAGGAGGAGTTTGAAGAATCACAGTTGGTGAATTAGTAAGTGAATTCTGTGAAGGGGGATGGAGTTGAGCTGTTTCAAAATTTCTGCTTTACTTCTTACATATCCTGCAGTGTGGATTACTATATTTTCTGTTTTTGATTATTGTTTGAATTTACGAGAGGGTCGTTATAAAGTAATGTGATTCCTGCAATTCAGAATAGATTTGAAAAGTTGCTTGTTCAAGCCACTGCTTCGTTTAGCCATGTTGCATCAGTTAGCTATTTTTTTTGTACAATGTGAATAGCTGCAATGTGATTGGTTTCTTGTATGGTTCTCACAGAAAACCATAGATTAGTCTGTTGTGAATAGCTGCAATGTGATCTGAAATGACTCCCTTCGCAGTACTCCACTCCACCCCCACGGAATGACTGTCATTTGCTACTTACTATAGACTATCACCGTATTATACACTACTGGAATGATTTGGAACAGAATAATCTAATACAGACGAAACAGAATTTGAAATTTTCCTGTTAGATCATACACGAAAGATCTAGCCAGCAGGTAAATCGGGTAAACAGATTAAGGCATCAATTAAAACATTATCAGAAACAATGTCCCTATTAGAAGAAGAAAAACAATTCTGCAATTAAAGAAGAATGTGGTATGTTTCTGATCCTTTCTCAAGCTTTTTATTTGCCTGCTGGAGAAACTCCCAGCCTGAGCTCAAGACCAATATCTCCTTCCTTCAAACTGCTTTGGGGGTCAGATAGGGGTGGTTGGCCTCAAGATTATTGTTTAGTGGATAGTTTTAGGCGATTATGAGATATGTAGTAGTTATATGCTTATAAATTATCTTTTTTTCTTAGACTGTGTGTCAATTCCATTAGGAAGTTATCATCCTACATGTATTGAGGTGTTTCCAGCTATGGAACTTTAAATTTTCAATTCAACATGTCACATGTTATTTGTATTACTTTCCAAAGTTTTATAATCCTGTTGTCATTCCCATTTATTTGGTGGCTACTATTGACTGTTGGTTGGTATCAATTTGCTTGATATTAACAGTGCTCTTGGAAGTGTTACACTGGTACTTCGCATTTCATCTCATACACATCTTCCATTTTTTGAACCAATTGAGATGTTTGGCTTACTGGAATTCGATTTCATATCATTTTAAACGAATAAATTTTGTTGAAATGGTTGTTAGCGTATAGTTCTGAACATCTGAAGTATATAGTTGATTTCCATATAAAAACTACTGAGATTAGAACAGGTGACTTGAGAAAAGGTAGATTCCGATGACTGCACTAAGTAAAACAAATTTACTTCTCCTAGTATTGTGCTTCTGTAATCATTTTACAGATTACAGAATGACCCATTTGATCATTTTCAAACTCTTGTGCTTCTCATAGTATATTTTAAGCAATCGATGAATTTTATAGTAGTAAGTGAGAGCGATATATTTAGTCATTTTATTATTTAAATATTAATATGTTTAATATTTTTTTTTATTTATTGTAAAAACATGGAATAAGTTTTTAGTTCGGTTCCAAATTTTTGGCTAGTTTCGCGCCATTGAGACGACGAAAAGGGCCTTTTTCAGCTCACACTTCACGGAAGTTTACAGAAGCCCATCTGATTTTCTCTCTTTTTTCTGCCCTGCTACCTTACTCATCAGTGGCGGGATTCGCAACTATTTTCTGGTCTCCTTCATCATCGTCAGCCAACATACTCAGTTGTTGATTCGTGATCGTTATCAGTTTCCTGAGCTTTGTGGAACTATAATATCATGGATTCCAAATATCATAGCACTCCGACGAACAATGGTCCCCCGAGGAAGGTAGTAATCTGTAACATGATTAATCTGATTGTCTCATTATCATTGTTATACGTTGCGAGCATTCTTTGTAATTATTCGAACTGGATTTTGTCTGCCTCAGGTAAGATTTGCACCGAAAGCTCCTCCAAAGAAAGACAAAAAGCCTGTACTGCCTAAAGTGTAATCAATCATCTTTGTCAGCCTTGTCCTGAATTTTATTTCATTTTTTATTCCATCCATCAATGATTCAATACACATGATTTCAATTAAATTGGTTTCCTTTTGTTGTAGTGAGAAAACTGAAGTTGATATAGATGCTGCTCAGGCGGAGCAGTTGCTGCGTCGACTTAATGTATTTCCTTTCTCTGAATTGATTCAATGATTGGGTAGATTATTTGATTCAATGCCTTGTTAATTTTACTTATGGCATGATTTCCTTTGATTCTAGGAAACATCCCTCTCAGCAAAGGCCAAAGTTCAAAAGAAAGGTAAGCAAGCAACTCTGTATTTTCTCATGGTCCCACGTGTTAAATCTCACGTCTACAACTGCAGTTTGCTTGTCCAGTATCTAGGAAAATTCCAGCATTCGAAAACTTGTCGTTAAGTAATGGAAATGGCTTATACATGAGATGCTTTTAATGGAAAGTTTATCTTCTCCATCCCCGAACCTTGTTTCATTGCTTTTCTCTTCTGAAATCCAGTTGAGCCGGCTCAGATTGCATTCGGCATTGGAGGGTCATCATCCTCATCTACCATAAGGTCGTATGGCGCTCCAAAGAAAATGAGTGGTAATCACGGTTTATTTTCTGGTGGCAAGTGCATTTAAAAGTTCCATTTTTTATTTTGGAAACCAAACGTTTTTTGGACGTGGTTTCGTGACATTTCTTTACCTGCAGAGGTTGGTGAACAAAGAGTGGAGAAAGAGTACAAGGAACCGTGGGTATGAAACACAGCAATAAATCAAATAGTCATTGAGGCTGAAATCTGATGCTCTTTGATTGGTAATATATGTAGGATTATTACTCCAACTATCCTGTTACACTTCCCTTGAGAAGGCCCCACTCTGGAAATCCAGGTTTTCTTCCTTTTGATAGTGCATCAACCCTTATTAGCTATAAACCATTGATTATCTGTTTCTTAAGCTGCTACTTTTCATTACATGAGTCCATTAAACTTGTGGTTTATGTAGAACTTCTTAACGAAGAAGAATTTGTGGAAGATCCAGAGAGATCATCAGTGTATGATGAGAATGCAATGAATCCGGCTGAAGAACTTGGCTTGTTGGTTAGTATTCCTTTTGAATTGATTTCTGCGCATTCGGCAAGCTAGATAATGAGTTGTTGATTTGGCAGGATGAGAATGCGGAGAATGAGCTGATATTACTTCAGATGCCGACAGCTTTGCCCCAAATGAATCCATCATTTGATGCAGCGGTCGAAGGAAGACCAGGCAGCAGTACAAACGACACAAACGATGAAGAGAAATTGCACAAGTCCAGTTCCGAAAAACTGCCTCCAGGCTTAATCGGGAAGATGTTGGTATACAGTAATGGTGACGTAAAGATGAAGATTGGCGACATCTTGTACGACGTAAGTATTTATTCCTAACCTCAGCCCTCTGATATTCATGGACATATCAGAAGCACTTAGACAGACTACAAACATATGTGTTAAAGATGAGCAGAAGTTGGATTATATAGGGAACAATCATCAACACTTTTTTTTTTCTGCACTGATACTCCTCTCTTACGGATCTTTACCTCACACCACAAGATGAAAATAATCCATTAAACAAAGTAGAATGTGCATTGTAGACCTGCTGCTGCTGATTTATTTATATATCATTATTATGTTTAGGTTAAATCGAGTTCTCGGTGTTCGTTTGCTCAAGATGCTGCCCTTATCCAAACTCAAGAGAGAAATTTTTTGAATCTGGGTGAACTCAACAAACAAGCCTTGGTGACACCTGATGCCGACTCCATGTTGGATTCTATCTCAGATTTCAAGCCATGGTGGCGTCCGTCTTAACAAGAATCAAAGGGTTGTGCGTTACGATGGAGGAGTGAATATTTGGAACTTGTTTTGAGGTATACATACATTATCTATGCCCTATGTCCAGACTTAGTATCTTTGTCCGTATGATTGAAATCAGACGATCCAGATCAATCCAACATTTTTTGTGGGTCTTCGGATTGACCTTGTTCGTCATTTTAACTCGGTTAATTTGGATCATCTGACGTCAATCCTACGAACAGAAATCTGGACATAAGGCTGAAAATTTTTGCACTATCTATTTGTTACAATTTAATCAATGGTGAGAGTTAAGTTATTTCTTTTTATTTTATTTTCGGCAAAGCATATGAGATTCTGAAACCAAATTCTATGATCGATTTCGGAATGTTGTAAACACGACGATTTTCAAAACAATGACATTTTTTTGCAGTCCTTAGCCAAAAAATTCTATGATCGATTTCGGAATGTTGTATACAATTTTGGATTGTGTATCTATGATCTCCAACTTTCGATGTTTGAGAACCAGTTTGGTGGACCCTAAGCAGTCAAGGTTAGAGGTCGTTTAGGTAGTACCTAGGCGGCCGTCATACCAAAACCAAAAGCTGGGCGAAAGCAGGACATGGGTTGGCGACTGCCTAGGTGGCACATCTCGAACATAGCCTACATTGATGCTCACATCTTTTTTTTTTTCGTAAAGCAAATTTGTATTACGGACTAATAATAAGGTTTTACATGAACAAGTGCTTCTTGCTGACAAAAAATTATATACATCCTGCTAAGCACGCCCTAAGATTCATAATCCAACCAGCTATTGAGTAAGCCAAACCAGATTTCGTCTTGCTCTTTACCCAGCTCCATGTGATATTCTACAGCTTGCTCAGATGTCGTTCTGAATCCTGGACGAGATTGTTGAAATCATTCTGGTTTCTTGCTGTCCATAGAATCCATGTGATGGCCGCCCAGAACATGATCCATAGCTCCCTGTGAATATCAGCTGGTTTAGCTGATATGAAGGCTTTCAGTTTAACTTCGGCAAGCATGGGTAATTCCAACCATATGAAAAATTTATTCCAAAGCTCTTTGGCCGAATTATATCTGATGAATATGTGATCTTCGGTTTCTGATTCTGAGTTGCATAGGATGCAAAGATTGGATGTTTCTTCATGCAAGATTTTCCCGTTTTGAAGATTCAGTAGAGTTGGCAGCCTTCCTCTAAGTAGCCTCCAGTTAAAGATCGAAACTTTTTTTTGGAATGAATTTATTCCATATCAAAGTGAATCTTCCCAGATCCGTTGTAAGGATCTCTTCCTGCTCAGTCTGATGCATACGAATGAAATGAGAAGTAGCTTTGGTTGTGTATTGGCCGGATACACTGAATTTGCATCTCCATGCATCCTCAACCAGTACCTGCATAGAAAGTTCAGATAGTGTAGTAGTTAGGTGAACCAGTTTTTCTTTTTCCCAATCGAACAACTCCCTTCTCCAAGCCCATTTCCACACCCAAACATTGTTTTCCCAGGTCCCATGGT
>JAOYMZ010031055.1:0-16638 GCA_025802335.1 Pinguicula primuliflora | reverse complement strand
GTCCTATTTATCTTCAGTATTATTTCCTACAAATTATTAGCTGCAGTTTGGCTCTATCGGTCCTATTTTCACAACAGTTTGAACTTTAGAAATTCATGATTATGTCCGTCGAAACAGGATATATTGATCGCTGGAAGTGACACAGCGTCCACGGCACTGAATTGGGCAATGGCTGAAATGATGAAGCATCCAACAATCTTTAACAAGGCACAACAAGAGGTGAGAGATGCATTTGATGACAAGGGATTTGTTGATGAATCTTACCTCAATCGGCTAGAGTATTTGGAGGTTGTGATCAAGGAGACTATGAGGCTTCATCCACCCGTTACTCTGGTTCCTAGAAAATGCATACAAGCATGTGAGATCAATGGATATCAGATACCCATCGATTGTACCATCATGGTTAATACTTGGGCGATTAACAGGGACCCCTCCCTATTGGAACAATCCGGATTCGTTCCACCCCGAAAGATTTCTCAAGAGTCAAGTTGATTACAAAGGAAATAACTTCGAATACATTCCTTTTGGTGGTGGGAGGAGGATATGTCCGGGCATAACATTTGGCATTGCCAATGTTCAGCTTCCTCTTGCCATGTTTTTGTACTATTTTGATTGGAAATTACCTGCAGAGATGAAACCCGAGGAAGTGGATATGTCCGAGGCGAATGGATTAGTTGTATCAAAGAAAACACCTTTGGCTATTGTTCCAGTTGTTAAAAGAGCCATCTCCTCTCTACCTATCAAGTGAGTGTCAGTGAGAGGGGACACCAACATAAGTGAAAGGAAGAAGGACGTGCTGAAAATGCCTAAGGTTTGGGGTGGTTTACAATCCAGATACGCTTAGATTTGTATTCATGAATAAATGGGTAGTCAAATTGTGGAAGGAAGGCCCATCACGGCAACCCACCTTGTGGCCGGCGGTCGCAAAATGCAGTGTGGCCGCCGGCAGCTACTCTGGCCACTCAAACCACAGGTTTGAGTGGTTTGGGCCAACCCTAAGGTTGGTCCATAACTGTTTCTGGGCAAGAAAATTGGGCCGCTTGGCCTTGGATTTGGCCCAATGTGTTTTTTATGTTTTTAGTGTGCCCACTTTTGGGATTTATTTATATTGTGTAAATATTTTACTTCAAGAAATGGAATCATTTACCTATCAAAAAAAATTGTGGAAGGAAGGACAAAATAAAAATAGATTAGTATTTTTATGGGATCAAAACTTACCTCACTATATATAGCAAAATTCTAGTGTGGTCAATATAATCGTGCTCAATTTTTAAATGTCTACCACCACCCGTTTTTAAAATTGATCAGATTGGTTTATTGCTCATACATAAGACATTAAAGTTTCTATGACTTCTTTATGAGGAATTTCATTGCAACTTTGTGCTTAGGATTAAATAGTCATTTGTAAGGGATTTTAAATTAAAATCCAACGGTGCAGGATTACGTGTTAAGAATAAAAATTGAGCTTGAAACGAGCCCGTAATATTCTTACACAAGTTATAGCTATGTCGTCCTACGAATTTTGAGTCCACATAGACCTTCCTAACATTAAGACCACACAAACATATGTTTACATGTCCTAAATGAAGTCTAGCTCATCTGTCAAAATGAATATTGGATTTGGTTGCTTGTAGAATGTTACCACATTCAAAAGTATTCATGTCTAGAAGGGAATCCGCTTGGATTGCCTGTAGAAGAAAAGAGGGGCCTTCATTGCTAAAACTGTGGCAGCCTGTTGTGGCTCCCCATTGTGCGAGCATTGTAGTGGCTATGTTTGCTTTGCATAGTTTTATCTTGCCATGTAGATCTTGACCCAACAGTAGCTTGATCTGATGCATTTGATCCTCAATGATCCACCTTCGTGCTGTTGGAGATGTTAAACACTTGAACATGACCATACTTGAGATTTTGATTTCGCATGTCGCTTGTATTGGATCTTGATGTGTAACCAAAGCATCTGCATGGGCTTCTAAGGCAGAATCGCTTCTTAGGTGCCAAGTCTCCACCTTAATGAGGCTTCCTTCGTGTTTCTTGAGAATCCTTGCTGCTCGTGCAATTCCAGTATATGCGAAATCACTGCACTAATATTCAGCTTAGATATACCGCTTAGGGGAGGAGACCACCTGACTAACTCATTCAACATTCGATGCAGCCTGGAGAGGATGTCTTGCTCGATGCTGTTGTCTGGCCGCTGGATTCTTGCATTATTAGCAATGCTCCTGTAAGGACTTGTGTATGATCTTCGGCTCAATCTGAAACAGAAACTCAAGGTCAGGTAACAGTTTAAAAAGGAAAACTGAATTCTCGAATGTAACCTAATGAGAAAACTCCAGTAATCAACGAATCCGTGTGAACGAGGCTAGATCTATTGAAGATCAGCACAATGAAAGCGAAAACTGAGCAGAAAACTCAAGCCGTCAGTTCTGGATTTGGAGAAACCGTGCCAACCAACTCAAAACCGAAAAATGTTCGGTTCAAAACAACAGGAATGAAGCAAGGAGTCCGGATCTGGACTCAGATTCTGCAAGAAACGGATAATCAGAGGCAAATGTCTCAAGAGAAGGGCTAGGGTTTGAGAGAGTTTTTGAGCGAGAGAGAATATCGCGCAGCCAAAAGTTTCAGAGCTGTATAGTGTAAATTGTGTGATAGAAAACCAAAAAATTGTTTAAGTATCACGGGCTAGAGAAACAGGTAAGTGAAATGGGCTGCAGGAATTATTTGTAACGGCCCAAATCAGAATCAAATGAGGCAAGTTTTCTGGGCTGCAGAAAATTAATTCAATGGGCAAAGAGATGTCAGCCCAGCAACACTGATGAAATACGGCAGCAGAAGCCCAAATCAGGAAATCAAGCCCATCATATATCTAGGCCAAGAATCTAACTCACAGGTTCACAACCCGAAGTAGAAAACCAAAAAATCAGAAGGTTTTAGTCAGATTTGCAAGGTTCCCTGTAGATGAATTTCAACCTCCAAACTACGAAAAATTATAGCCCGATTGACAATTCATTAAGTCATTAAGCATAAAAGCTTAGACTCAACAGTTTTGACATCATTCGGCTTATAGATGAGTTCTGGACGTGCACGGGTGCTTTAAATAAGTAAATTCACATAATATAGGTTAAAGATAACATAACATAGACGGGTCATGTCCCAAAATTCCCAACAATCTCCACCTTTTTGGGTACATGACCAAAAAATTGAACACATAAACCTGCAGGAATGATTAGACTAGAACATGTAACAGAAATAGAGAGCATGCTTCAGACAGAGCATAAAGAACAGAATAGCAGTAACTGGAAGAAGCTAGAACACAGTGTTCATTCCAAGTTTTCCAATACAGAATTTAAACTTCAAATTAGCAACCACTTTAGTACCCATATCAGCAGTATTAATATTAGTGTCAATCTTTTTAAGTAGTACATGTTTATCAGCTACCATATCTCTTACAAAATGGAGTTTAACATCAATGTATTTCGTTCTTTCATGAAAAATTGGGTTCCTAGTTAAGTGAATTGCAGATTGACTATCACCGTACACAGTCCCAACATCAGAAAGTATACCACATTCAGCAAGCAGACCTTTTGACCATATACACTCCTTAAACAATCGGTAAGTGCTATGTACTCAGATTCAGTAGTAGACAATGCAACAACATGCTGTAATTGAGATTTCCAACTAATATAGTTTCCTCCTAATAAAAACTGATAACAAGTTGTTGATTTCCGAGAATATAGATCACCAACATAATCAGAATCAACAAAAGCACAAAAGTCAAGTTTATCATTCCTCTTCACAAAGGTTAGGCCAAGATCAGTAGTTCCCTTAAGGTATCTAAGCACCCACTTCAAAGCAGACCAATGTTCTAAACCAGGATTAGATATGAACCTACTGAGGAAAGAAACAGCAAAAGATAAATCTGGACGTGTACTAACCATAGCATACATAAGTGATCCTAAGACATTAGAATAGGGTACATTTTCCATCTTTAAGTTTTCTGATGATGTAGAAGGGCACTGTGATTTACTGAGTTTAAAATGCAGAGCAATTGGAGAAGAAACAGATTTTGCAACAGAGAAGTCAAATTTATCCAGAACTTTTCTAATATAACCAATCTGATGTAATTTCAAAGTACCAGTAGCTCTATTCCTATCTATTTCCATACCAAATATCTTTTTAGTTTCCCCTAAGTCTTTCATTTAAAATTCTGATTTCAACTTCCGTTTCAAGTCATTTGTTTCAAGTCTGTATTCACTAATAACTAACATATCATCCACATAAATCAACAAATACACAGTTGTGTGCTTACTGCTCAGAAAATAAAAACAGTTATCAAACTGACTTCTAATGAAACCTAGACCTGTTATGAAAGAATCAAAGCATTTGTACCATTGTCTAGGTGCCTGTTTTAGGCCATATAAAGACTTCTTTAATAAAAAAACATGATCAAGTTTTGTAGAATCTAAATAACCAAGAGGTTGTTCCATAAAACTTTCTTCATCCAAGTTACCATATAAGAAAGCTATCTTAACATCTAACTGATCGCAGTCCAAATTATAGCAAGCAACCAAAGATAGCAGTATACGAATAGTCTTGAACTTAATCATAGGAGCAAAAATTTCAGTAAAATCAATGCCTTCACGTTGGTTAAAACCCTTAGCAACCAGTCTTACCTTATATCTAATTGGTTCATTATCAGAACTGTCTTCTTTGCATTTACATATCCATTTACAGCCTATCACTTTTCTGTCCCTCGGTTTAGGTACCAAAATCCAGGTAGAATTCTGATTTAAAGAACTAATCTCATCATTCATAGCATCAATCCATTTAGTGGCACAGGAACAGTTAACAACATCCAAAAAAATTTCAGGTTCATAATGCATGAGTTGTTGTCCAACCATAAACGCATAATCAACTATTTCACCAAAATTAGCATATTTCAGATTTGGTTTAATAATTCTTCTTTCCCCATTTCTTACTAATTCATAATCTTGTATACATGTATCAACAGGTTGTGCAGATAAGTTTTCAACAGCTTTACTATCATTCTCAACACCAGAAGGTTCAACAGAGCCTTCAGGGGTTTCTGCTACATGAGGAGGAACAAATTCTGTAACAGAATCTTGAGTTTCAACCTCCACCTTAATAGATGGAACAAGTTGCAACTCCACCTCACTACTGGCCTTAGAAGGTATCTCCTTCTCAAGAGACAGTCTTCTGGGCACATATTCAGACAATATAGGTTCAGAACTAGGCAGATCAGAAACTAAGAATGAGAAATCAGCTTCATTAAAGACTACATCTCTAATAATATTCACTTTCATACCAGCTATTGACCTATCCCACAGTCTATAACCTTTAACACCTTCTTGGTACCCTAGAAAAACACATTTTATAGACCTAGGGTCTAACTTGCCTAATCTGTTATGAACATACGCAGCACAGCCAAAAACTTTCAAGCTTGTCAAGTTTAAAACAGTTTCATGCCAAAATGAATTCTGAACAGTTATGATTCACAGCACTGGAAGGGCTTCTATTTACCAAAAACACAACAGTATAAAGAGCTTCCCCCTAAAACTTCTTAGACATACCAGAAGTAACAAGCATGCATCTCACTTAATTTAACAAAGTTTTGTTCATATGTTCTGCTACCTCATTCTGCTGTGGTGTGTGTCTGACAGAGTGATATCTAGTAATACCATGCAGAACACAAAAGTTGTAAAAATCCCTATTACAGAACTCTAGTCGATTATCTGTTCATAAGTATTTTACTTTGATACCTTTTTGAGTTTCAACCAACTACTTTCATTCTTTAAACTTACCTAAAGCTTGATCTTTAGATTTTAAATGTATTACCCAAACTCTCCTACTGAAATCATCAACAACAAATATAAAGTATCTTGCCCCATCATGCATTGACTCGCTGACAAGACCCCACAAATCAGAATGCACATAGTCCAAGCATTGTTTAGAGACATGAATTTCCTTAGGAAACTTAAGCCTGTGTTGTTTTCCTAACATGCATGGTTCACAGAAAGATAAGCTACTGAATTTCTGTTTTCCTAAAAGACCCCTGTCATGCAGAATTTTGAGACCCTTTTCACTCATATGACCCAACCTAAGATGACATAGTTTAATAGAATCAGGCTCGTGCATAATGAAAGCACTTTAAAAAAATGTTCGTCCATTAAAAAAGTATAATCTGTTTCTCCTAGTAGCAGTCAGAACTAAAGCATCATTTGTATACACAGAAAGCACACCATCTTTTGAAGAATACAAACAGCCAGACTCTTCTAACATACCCAAAGAGATCAAATTTCTTTTAAGGTTTGGTATGTATCTAACATTAGTTAGTTTCACTTTATTTCCATTATCTAATTTCAAGGAAATAGATACAATACCTATAATCTCACAGAAGTTATCATTTCCCATAATTGCCATGCCATTCTTACTTCTATCCATGTTATCAAACCAATTCAAATTAGGAGACATGTGATATGTGCTACTAGAATCTAAGACCCACTCGTTATTACTTTCAACATCTGAAACAACTAGAACATATTCATCTTGACGCTTATTAGATACATTTAAAGTAGATGTAAGTTCTGTTTCATCATCTAAAATAGTATCTGCCACTTTAGAAATTATTCCATTATTAGCTTCAGTGTGCTCTTTTGCGCACAGACATTAAAATTTTCACATTCAAACAGGAAATCAGTTAAGTCATTATCATTAAACACAGGTTCACTCAGAATTGATTCAGACTCCACTTGACTTTCAGCATTAAAGTGATTTTTAACAAAGAATACAGAGTCATAAACAAGTTGACTACATGAAGAACTTGGTTGATTTCTAACTTCACAAACCGTTGTTCCCTTATTATCAATTTGTTGCTGCCTAGATGAGCAGTGGTTTGTATTCATGCAAGTATGCTGAACATGCTGCAAACATGAGCCAGTTTCCTGAACATTGCTTACATTATGACCAGATGAATGCATGCACTTATTTCTATGTGAATCAGACATGCTATGACCGTGTACATCAGTTACAAACAAAGCATTTTTGATTATTTTGTTCAGTTCTATTTGTATTCATATCTCTAACATCTCTGTTATAAAAGAAACAGTTACTCGGAACATGTTCTGACTTATGGCAGTAATTACACTTAGGTTTAAAACCATTCCAATCATAGCCACTGTTCTGGAATCTAGAAGTATTCGAAAAATTTATGTTTTGATGAAAATTATGACCTTGATTACTCCTAGGACAATTCCTGTTCACAAAAGAGTTCTAATTTCTAGCAGAAAACTTATTTTGGCTTTGATTTACATTTCTGATCACAGTTATAGGATTTTCATATTCTATTTTATCATCAGTTTTGGCAAACAATACATTAGAGGCACGTTTCGCATTTTTTAATTATATTTCCCTAGCCTTTAACCCACTTATTAGTACTTCCAATTTAGGGACAAAACCCGAATATTGTAATGCATTCTCCACAACCAAAAAGTCTTCACTCACGGAATTTAATAAAATTATAACTAGTGAATTTTCATCTATATCATGCTCAGTTCCTTTAAGTAATTGTGTCAGTTTGAAAAATTCATCACAGTTTTCATCAATCGATTTTTCAGACTCCATCATATATGAAAATATAAAACCCTTAATAAAAAATAGATTCACAGGATCTTTAGAAGCATACAAGATATGTTGTTTATTCCAAAAATTTAAAGGGTCTTCAGATGCATCTAACTTGCGAATGACAGTATCTGACAAATTTAAAATGAACAAGTTTAAAGCCTCTTTTTTTTATTTCATCTACTTTAGAAGTAAAAGTTTCTAGCCAATCCTTAAGAGGTTTTAAAGCATGATGAACCTTATAATGAGACAGGACAGCCTTAATGTGCCTAGCCCAACTAGTAAAGTTACCATTCCCATTAAACATGGTTATTTCTACTCTAGTTGTCATGGTTAAATTTTCTCAAACAAACAGCAGTCAATACACAGTTTAAAAAATATCAGCAATGAGCAGATAAATCATAGAACAGAAAGTAAATCGCTTCCTCAAAAGAGCAAACAGTTTCAGATTCAAATTAGATTATCTTTAAGCCTCAAAACTCTTTTCAAGAGTCCACCCAGTTTAGTTAAAACTGATAGTGTCTAGGCCAGTCTAATTATAGACTCTCGCAAGCACGGGATGTCCCACAGAGGTTCTCAAGGGTCCTCTTCACAGGGCTCCTCTCTAAGACCCCTAAATACACTCAAAAGAAAGCCCTGAAAGCTGTAACAGGTAAGTGCTCACAAGCACAAAGCAATAGCAGATATAGGCTAAATGCCTCTCACGTCGTGGTACTAATGCGTGCATAAAGCGGTAAATAAAATAGCTCTGGCTCATTGGCCCAGCAAAAGTGCAGAAAGGGATAAAAGGAGACTTACAGGGAGCCATGTGTAGGCCCCGGTCCTCTTTTCAAGATTTTATAATTCTGTTGTCTGGTTGTGTTTCCTTCCATGTTTTTCTTTTTTTCTATTATCCCTTATTTTGGGTTTTCCTTTTTTCTCTTTATTTTTGCTTTTCTTTCCTGTCTCCTCCCAAGTATGGAGACAGTACCACAGATAGCAGATAATATGATAGATAGTTTCAAAAGAAACTCACAGACCAGATAATGTCAAGCAATGACTTAGAGTTCGTCTAAAACTTGAAAACTAAGAGATGCTTAACAATATCTAAAGATGCACAAGATCGCAGATGCTTTAAAACCACTTAAAGCATGCAATTCTAGTGCTCAGAGTATGTGCAACAGAAGACAGATAGTATTTTCTAAAGAATGGCTGAGTTTCTTTTGTAAAAAAAAGTAAAAATCTGAGTTAGTTTTAAAACTTGAAGTCACAATGATACTGCTTGTTTATAGACCAAATTAATGCAATCAAACAAGACGTCAGACTTATGGCAAATACATCTAGCTAGTGCATGCAAAATTTCGCTATCTTTCATAGAAAACAGTTCTCTATATCACAAGTAATGTGCAATTAAGTTTTCCAAATGGAGTGAAACAGCAGTATATGTTGCAGATATATCACTATTTAAGTTATGATCACAAATCCAGAAATAGTAATAGGATTGATATAGAAGTTCAGTCTAGATTCCGACAAGGCCTAAGCAGCAAGAATTTCTTGCAAAATTTGTAGAACTGTAACTCAAAAACGAACAGATCTAACTATAATGAAACAAAATAACCACAGCAGACTTTCAGATCAATGCATGCACGGTGAGTTTTCACCAAAACTAGTCACATGCAAGAGGTTTTAGAACAGATCTGAGCTTACAACCTAGCTCCGATACCACTGTGATGACTTGTGTATGATCTTCGGCTCAATCTGAAACAGAAACTCAAGGTCAGGTAACAGTTTCAAAAGGAAAACTGAATTCTCGAATGTAACGTAACGAGAAAACTCCTATAATCAATGAATCCGTATGAACGAGGCTAGATCTATTGAAGATCATCACAATGCAAGCAAAAACTGAGCAGAAAACTCATGCCGTCAGTTTTGGATTTGGAGAAACCGTGCCAACCAACTCAAAACCGAAAGATGTTCGGTTCAAAACAACAGGAATGAAGCAAGGAGTCCAGATCTGGACTCAGATTCAGCAAGAAACTGATAATCAGAGGCAAATGTCTCAAGAGAGGGGCTAGGGTTTGAGAGAGTTTTCAAGCGAGAGAGAATATCGCGCAACCAAAAGTTTTAGAGCTGTATAGTGTAAATTATGTGATAGAAAACCTAAAAATGGTTTAAGTATCACGGGCCAGAGAAAACGGTAAGTGAAATGGGCTGCAGGAATTAAGTGTAACGGCCCAAATAAGAAACAAATGAGGCAAGTTCTGGGCTGCAAAAAATTAATTCAATGGGCCAAGACATGTCAGCCCAGCAACATGGATGAAATACGGCAGCACAAGCCCAAATCAGGAAATCAAGCCCATCATATATCTAGACCTAGAATCTAACTCACAGGTTCACAACCCGAAGTAGAAAACTAGAAAATCAGAAGGTTTAATCAGATTGGCAAGGTTCCCCGTAAATGAATTTCAACTACCAAACTACGAAAAATCATAGCTCGATTGACAATTCAATAAGTCATTAAGCATAAAAGCTTAGACTCAACAGTTTTGACAGCATTCGGCTTATAGATGAGTTCTGGACGTGTACGGGTGCTTTAAACAAGTAAATTCACATAATATAGGTTAGAGATAACATAACATAGACGAGTCATGTCCCAAAATTCCCAATAGCTCCTAAGTGTATCAGTCACTGCATGTATTACTCCCGAATGTAAGTGATTTTAAATTATTGGCGACTTCGTCAATGGAACCGCGATGGATCATAGGCTTTTGATCTCTTATGTATGTTTTCCTTCGGTACGGCCAATTTCAACAATGGGTGGTGTTAGGTGACCGCAATTAGAAAACTGACCACAATTAATTCGAGTATATGATAGTTGCACTATATATATATGCGTAAATTTTCTTTATATATAAGGGAGGAAGGGGTACCCGTTTCCGATTACAAAAGTACTTGAACTAGGAAAAAAACTACATTACACAAAGAAAGCATGAACACTCATGGTGGATCAAAATGAAAGCCTGGTAGAGAAATAATTGGAGGCTGGTTCCTGGATTTTCAGTGGCTTGATGTTCAGAAGCATTCCTTGTCACCCAGGTGGCCTGATGCACTTCTATATCCCAGTGGTTCATTGACAGACTGGATTTGGCCAGGGAGTTTGCAGCGGTGTTCTGCATCCTTGGAAGGTAGAAGAAAGAGACTTATTGGAAGTTGAGGCAACTACTCTTGATCCGATCGACTAGGGGGAGCCGTTGTGTGATTTGATAAATATACATAAATTTTCTTGAAACGCAAATTATAACATACTAAAAGATAAAACTTCTTGAACAATAATGATTGGATAAATATGTCTACTTTCGTAGAAGAGCTATATAGTTGCTCAATCAGAAAAACTTGACCCTTCGGTACCATTTTTGAATTGCTTGGTACAGCAATCCAATCCGTATCCATCTGGTCGATTTGATTGAAGGCATCTATAGTATATAGGAATCCAATCCCTCTAGTCCAAAGAAATGTTTGTCTATTGTTTTGGTAAGCATAATGAGTATAAGATCGAGATCATGTTCTTTCATACTAAGGATAAGGAATACCCTAGAATTTAAAAAAGGTAAAATTTTAATTGCAATACACCAATATTTTTTTTAATTAAAAATTGGCTGTTTTTTTTTCATACATAGGAAGCCACAAGCCAAAGAGTTTTTACAGGGATATCACTTCAAGGAGGATAAAAACAAACTCAGAAATGCCCACATCCGGTTTAACGAACGAAGAACTCATCCTGTTAATACTATCCAACCTCAAAACCTGCAAACTGAGGGTTAAGGACTGCGTTGATCTAACGAGAGGGGAAGGGGCTGCATATAGCTCTGGAGCGGAAGAGGAAATTGCAGCCTCTGCTCCTGTGGCAAAAAAAATTGCATGTCAAGAAGGGGCAAGAATAATCCCTTCATGGCTAGTGAATCTGCAATAAGATTCTAGTCCCTATAAATATGGTGAATCATGCTCACACCACACATATCCATTAGAACTTTAATTTGCCTAAATTTCACCATTTAGGAGATCAATCCTCCTTCCGTTGACGATGTCAACTGCACCTTTACTATCACTATCAGATAAGATGCGCAAGCTCCGCTGCGAGCAGGAATAAACCACATGAAGACCAAGAAAAATGGCCCAAAGTTCCGCCGTTAACACGGAACATCGTCCAACATTAATGCAACACTTGAGATCTTGGATTAGGCGGCATTGAAGACTACACCACCGCAAGCAGCAGTACTAGACATACGACAAACTGCTGCATCCACCATGAGACAAGAAAACCTTGAGAGCAGTGGCCCTGAATGGGACTCCAGATGTTGATTGGCAGCTGTAATTGGGGACACGAGGGGAGATTTGTGAAGAAAACAAGTCTTCCTTAAGCATTGGTCCTCTAAAAACAAACAGGTAATGAAAATGACTAGGCTGATCGTTGGAGATCCCTTCCCAGCGAAAATCATGTCGTTGCGGTTCAGCCACAGCTTCCAACACGCCACAACGAACAAACCCTGCCAATGGAAAAAGGATGAATTAGTCAGATTGAAAGTCACCCATTCAGAAGGGCTCTTGGATTGATAGAAAGCCGCCGGCAGTGTCGAACGGATTTGCTGCCATACAACCAGGCTCCTAGGGCAATCACACAAGATGTGCAGGATCGATTTGGGAGCACCACACCCGGGGCAAGCTGGACAGTTCACCAAATGCCTGCGAAAACATTCAGCGTTAGTCCAAAGAGCACCCAGAATGATGTGCCATAAGAAAAGTTTGGTATTTTCAGGGGCTTTGATCGCCCAAAGCTGCTGCCAAAGGAAACTTACAACAATCGGGTCAGAGGAGGACACCACCCCGAGGAAAGGGACCATGACCGCTTGTCTTTGCCAGCTACAGCATTAGGCGCCAGAACAACAAGAATGGTTAAGACAATGTCATAAGATAACCAAAGAAGAAGCTTTTGAACATCAATTCCCTGCACTACAGACCAAATAACCAACTTTGTAAATTTGCTGTTTTTTAACTCCATAAAGTACTTCATTCTCATTAATGATTATAAATTGTACACGGGGTATAGTTGACTTATAAAAATTAAAAAACATATTGATGTTCTACCCTTGAGCCTATTGACGTTCTACCCTTAAATGAATAAACCTATTGAAAGAAAAATCTAATGGTTCGAATCTGTTTGAAAGTAACTCCTATTCAGCCAAACCTCTAGTGAAGCGGGTAAATGTCTCACCTTCTTAAAACCTTTTCTGGTAAACTTCTTGGGGACGGAGAAAAATCTGGCAAAAGGAAAAATTACGACACTTGCCTTACCTCTTTTTACAATTTATGTGCGTGTGTACCTGCCACCACGTAAAGGAAGAAACTTATCCAACAAATAAATGCTAGGTGGCGGAAGCCTCTTTTTCTAGCAATCTAGATATCAATTATATGAAGATAAAAGAGTTATTTACAATCCAAAATTGGGACAAACCAAAATGACTAGGCCCAAAAAACTCAAAGCCAAAATGAAAATAGTCTATCGTGTAGATTACTCCACAACCACCTTCCTCGATATCTTCTTCTTTATTCTCACAAATCTGTCGATATTCTTTCAGATCAGATCTTGCCGGAGGTGCATATCTATGCACAGATCAGGAAATCTCTCCCAGTCAATATATGAGTATCCTCGCATTATATCAAGATTGGAGAAGATTTCCAACATTCCTTGGTGAATGCGCCGAACCATATCCTCTATACCAAAGTCAAACTGTTAGGAGAGACGGTAGTTTCTCAAGTTCCATACCTGCAAGATGGTGACTATCCAAATTGTGGCCTAGACAGGTATAACAGATCTTGCGTTTATCAGTGCCATGTGTTTCTGAAAATTCTGCCGTGGATCTAAACTGTGAATCATTATGCCACAGCCTAGCCAGCGGTATACCTTATCCTAGATCAGTGTGGTCTGTGGGCATAGAAAGAAAAGGTGCGCTACACATTCATTTGACATGCCACCATTGTTCGAGTATTGGGTGCCTAGCCGGCCTGAGCGGCCGCTTGGGTGCCCAAAATGGCTTGGCCGTTCAGGGCACCTGGGGTGCTCGAATTATTTTTAAATTTTTTTTGCAAAAAAAAGAATTAAAAATTTGTTTGTGCCTTGCGGCTGAGCGCCACCTAGGCGGCCTTGGCGCTGGGCGGCCCGAAAATATTTTGGGGCCGCCCAACGCATTTTCGAACACTGCATGCCACACACCATGCAGTCGAGATTAACAGTGGAGACTCCTTTTATAAATAGATTATCTGAAATTGGTATTTTATCTTGTAAGAGTCAGGAGAAAACCGTCTGTTTAAGAGGAGATAGATTTCACCACAGGGTGTGCAAGTGCTTAATCGATGGCCCAATGTATGCCTGCTTGAACTATAAGGCGTTTTACTGAATAAATTCTGGTAGCATCTGCATTCCACTGCCATTTATCTATTATCTCAGCATGAGGAATAAATTCGTCAGTTTAGAGTAAGGTGACGGAAGCCTCTATTATGATTAAACATGGTAGATCACTGGACATAATTTGTAGTTGATCCTTGGGTATCCTCCTCAAATTATACTTGTTGGAATATATTGCAAATGATCGAAATCAAAGACTTATCAAATTTTCCATTCAAGTTGTGTCGTGGACGCATACACTGTCTTGAAAGCGATTTTGGCATGACCGTGGTGCTAATCGTCAATAGCCGGTTTCTCTTATAGGTTACCACAACCACTTCCGAACACACGTGTACTCCGCGATGGGAAGTTAGAGAGAGACACCCGTAACCCTTGCTCAAGAGAAAATGCAGAGAATAAGATGAATGTCGTGGTTTATCTCAATCTATGTAGAATCCTAGATAGATCCCATGTATACATAGGAGAGAGCTTAAGAGTCCCTATTCTATTATAACTCAAATTACAATGGGCCTGAATGTTCTGAACATAATAACCCACAAAATTATCTTCTTGACTAAGTCATGCAAGTTGGACCAAAGATTATATCCAACTAGCAATTGTTTGGTTTAATGGCCAATAGATATTTTAATCTTTTCATGACATTATACTAACATTCCCACACAAATGACTTGAAAATCATTTCACTTTAGCAAAGGAAGAGTCATATATTTAAATGTCAATATCTTTCGATTTGAATTGAGAATACAACGTTGGCCTAGTGAGTGAGTGAACTAGGTCTTGAACTCTTGAACTCATGAGTGAACTAAATCTTAAACTCATTTGGGCTCGGGTCACTATCCCCTCATCAAATATACAACTCATGAGGTGTATAAACTCTATGATACTGTCACTTGCGCGTTTATTAACCAGACCATGCACATGCCCTTCGTTTCATGAATACTCTAGAAAGATTGACTATATCATTCATGGAAATGGCCAACCTTCACATTTACTAAAGTAACTCACACGCCCCACATCTGTGTGGGAGTCATTAAGAGCCTAGAGCTGATCCTCCGTCACACCCACAAGGTCCTCTGCCTCCACAGATGGGTAGAATCCTCAAGTAGCACATGACTCTCTAACCAACATGGGATAGTCAGCTACTATGATTCTTTACACCCAAATCTTTAGAAGAACTAAAGAGTGTCTCATGGCTCTCCACCCCCACGCATGGGGAGAGTCGTCTGTTTCTGTTCTCTGCCCCTTAGTAGGGAGAATCCTCTTGTAGCTCATGACTCTCTACCTCCACGCACGGGGAGAGTCAACCACAGAAACTTTCCGTAAGCATCCGAAATCTTCGCCTCTCAAGTGAGGAGAAATGCCAATGTAGCACATGTCTCTCTACCCTACGCATGGGAGAGCTAGCTACGCATTTTTCTACTCTCTCACAGCCCTCGGCTAGATTCGAATCAGTGCCAGTCTGGGTCCGTCTTCTGCCCCTCAATTGGAACATGTCCCTTTATTCCACACATGGGAGGGCCAACTATACCCATTCTCTACCAACTCCCAATTCACTCGGCAAGACGGTCAGATCATCCACATATGGGAATCCTCACTAGTACTCTGCCCCCACAAATGAGGAAAATTGTAATCCTCTTACCCTCTTTAGGCAGGACTAGAATTGAACACATCACTGCAGTGATTGTTCATCCATAAATCCATCAAGTTCTACTCAATGGAACCACCCACGCATGACCTATGAATCTGTTAAAACAGTTAACAGCATTAATGCATTATATTCCAAAGAACTAATACATTGCAATGTAATAACCACACATGTAACTAAAAGGAATCAACCATAATGCATAATTCAGTAATAGCAGATACAGAAAAATATCATGAATTAAAATCTCACATGACTTAAATAATCTTTCTCCATTAGGAGTAAGATTAATATACTTAAATGTTAATATATTCTGATTTAAATTGACAAGGTGTGAAGTGAGTCTATGACTTTCGCCCGGGTGAGTGAACTATGTTTTGAACTCATTTGGGATTGAATCATATTCTCACTTCACATATATAACTCTAAACCCACACATGTGCTGGGTATGAAAAATACCAGGATCATCCGTAGATGTGCGTCCACCCCTAATCTCCCTGGTATGCAGGATCGAAAAATTCTATATGCACCTTTCTACCCCTGTGCATGGGGAGAGCTGGCTTCAACAGTCCTCGTCGATACATTCATCAAGTCCTTCTCAGTCAAACCATCCATACATGGGTTATGATTCTATCAAGAACACTCAACAAACAGTTAATACATATGATTCTATTTCAATTCATTGCAATGTAATATCCATTCATGGAACAGATAGAATCAATAAAATATGCATATGACCATAGTAAATGAATATGACATAAAGAACATCTTACCACATGTAAAATTAATATTCTTACCTCATAGCCTTTAGTCTTATTCCTTTACCTTGGTCGAGAATACCTTTCTCTTGGACCGAGTTTGTGGCGGATCTACACAAAGGAACACAGTATTAGTGTTGAGATAGCGTAATAGTAACGAAATC
>JAOYMZ010031044.1:0-16642 GCA_025802335.1 Pinguicula primuliflora | reverse complement strand
AAATGTCATTAAGAATTTTGTATGTTAAATAACTAATCTTTTATTTTTGTAGGGATGAATTAGGGATAAAGTGTTGGGACATGTAGCATTATTCAATTATAAAGTGTTTGCAGTTGGGGCTTTACTGTGACAAAAGTTAAAGAAAATAGTATGACAAAATGGATATAATACGAGATTTTTTTTTGGTATTTTGATATTATCGATTTGTATATAGACATAATTATCTTAAAAGTGAATGTTTAAATATTTACAAAATTGGCTTAACATAATTATCTTAAAAGTGAATGTTTAAATATTTACAAAATTGACTCCGCCTTAAGCCTCCCAGAAGCTACTCCAAGTTAGCTTTTGGTTTTTGGGCTTTTGGGGGCTTTTCCACTGCCAAAAGCCAAAATCGCAAACAGTGTAAGAGGGACTTCTGCAATTAAAAAGCTAAAAGCTGCTTATAGGAAGAATTTGCAAACAAGGCCGTATTTTTATAAAAAGGAACATGATATTAAAATGTAATTCATGATTATTATTATTTTTTGAAAATGGGTCATATTTAGAGTAATATTTTGTAAACCAGACATGATCTTTTGCCCCCAACAACATCACAATTCTTGAAATATGTGTTAATGCAAAATTAATTATCAACTTGACATTCACATTCTTAATAAATTGTCCATTTTTCTATACATAAAATTATCCAATCCTAAATCTGTACCTAACTCAACCGTTAAACTATTTGGATTTGAATTTGATTATTAAATGACATATTGATCCAAAGTCACAATTTACTCTCCAACTGGCGACTGGCTTGGCCTTTTTGTTGGACAGCCCAGCTGGATTGGCCTGCTTGTATTGTGGGCCGAGTTTAGGATTGGTAGTTGGTCCACCATCAGTGCATCACCAGTCACCAGCGTCCGCCACCCACCCAAGTGGTGTATAATTAGTTGAATTATTGATAAGGCCGAGTTATTGCTATGCTAGTAATCCGCGCCGCCCCCAAAATTCCATTTCTGATGTAGGCTGTATAGCTAAACCTCATAATCTACCCAATCCGTAGCTTATCAACTGCAACTCCATTCCACCAAACTTGAACAATAGTTACACCAATACCCAACCACCAAATACCTCATCATTTGGTTGTAATATCACGAGTTTGCCTATCAATACCATACAATTCCAAGTCTAAACCAATACAATTTTGTTAGAAAACAGACCCACATATTTGGGTTCGGGTCAGGTGTGTGCATATACGTTGGTGTGAGCCAATTTAAATAGGAGCTACTGTCAAAGTTAGTTGATTTTATTTCTCTAATCCGGGACAAATAGCATAATACTCCTCCTCAAGTCCAACTAAGTAAACCCTTATTGGACTTGGATCAGTACTTGGGATTTTCTCGGAGATAATTAGAAATACATATGAAACAATAATCTAGGTCCCCTGAAATAATGTCCAATTAAGGTCAAACCCTTATGGGCTCACGCATGAGGTCAATATTCGGGATTTTCTCCGAAAATACTCTCGTGCAATAGATCGCCCGCTCCGATACCATGTTGAGACTATGCTTACAAAAAAAAACCATGTTGAGAGTAAAAAATTCATTGTATTGTAATCATACCATGTACCTATTCATCGTACATGACACTCTCCAAACAAGGTAAGTCTAGAGATTCTGTTAAATCAAATCCGGCAAAATATGGCATCTCTCCTTTCTAATCCACTGGATTCATCGAACCGTTGCAAACCCACAAACGGAAAGATATGGAAAAAAAGAGCACAACTCAAGAATTTTTTTCATATACCGAACTTCTTATCCCAAAAAATTGATACAGTGTCGAAATCTGTTCTTGGCAGTCGGATCTGTGTCCGAACGACCGAGATCATTTCACTTAAAGAGCTTATCACGCCGTAAAATTGATACTGTGTCGAAATCTATTCTGGGCCGTCGGATCTATGTCTGAACTGTTGAGATCATTTCATTTAAACACAAATCCGACGGCCCAGAATAAATTTCAGCACTGTATCAATTTTTAGACATGATAAGCTCGCACAACCCAACAACAATTTCTATATTGATCATATAGATACCAGTTGACTATAATGTATGTGTAGCTACTCCATATACATACATACCCTGTACTCTGTAGCGTCCCCCAAACGTGTACACACGTCAAGGCATCTCTCTCCCACTACCAAATATACCATTTTGAGTTGAGTTAATCTCTGCTTAAGCCCAATCAAGACATAAAAAGAAAGATAACAAAAGAAAAGGAAAAAAAAAAAGGAATCCCCATTATTTAAGTCTCCTATTTAACCAAGGAATCTTGTTCATTCTCGCCATTCGGAATCCTTGAAAAAGAGAAAAGGTCCAGATTCCTCCACTCAGCACAGCACAGGAAGTTGATGATGGCCTTCGAGTGCACCGAAAAGAAACGTTTGCTTTATGCAGATTTGTTCAAAGGGTATAACAACAGTGGGAAAAGGGAAACTCAGAGCACCACCCTCCTTTCGCCAAACTCTCAAGGCTCTTCAAGCTGGAGCTTAAGCCAGTTGTCGGCTTGGGATTCCTCCTCTTCGGGTTTCAGCACCCCGTTTGGATCAGAGCTTGGATCAAGCGAAGGAGAGGATGGGGATGGGGATGTCATTGCAGAGCTAACGAGGCAGATGGCAGAGGGCATGCTTCGGGACGAGGAGTCCGAAGATTCTGATGCCATGAAGAATCTGTACCCCTCCGATCAGGTACTAATTAAATTCGTCCTCACACACGCATCTACGCACCTAAAATTCGAGCCCCAATTAGGTCCGGGTCCATTTTCTAACTTGTGCATCTGATGATGATGTCTGAATGAATTGTCCATCTGGGTTTCTTTTTAATTTCAGGTTTATGAGGTGAGAGATCCACCTCCACCTCCACCCACCAAACAAGGCCGTAACACGCGTGGAGGAAGGCGAACAGAGTCAGGACAGCAGAAACTTGAGAAAACAGAGCAGAATTACAGAGGAAAAGTGTGGAGAAATGGATTTGGAGAGAAGAGCCATCATGCCCATAGTTCTCGTATGCGTGCCATTTTCCTGAGAAACGGGTCATCGGGAACCGGAGTCTACCTGCCTCGTGTTACAAACGAACTTGTGGAACTCAAGAAGAAACAAGGTAACCAAAGATAAGATACTCACAATGGTTGAAATATTTAGTTATTTGGTTTAATCGCGTATGCATTTATTTATTTAATTATACGTAGTGTATGGTTGGGTAAGTAGGTATTTCGGTTGTACTTTTTTTCATTTTTATTATTATTATTTTTTGAACTGGGGTCTCTATCCTGTTGTGGGATGAGGTATGATTGCGTACATTTTACACTCACCACCAGACCTTGGTTAAGAGTGAAAATTACTAAATATATTTGATTTTGTTTGATTCATAGCGGTTATGGAAATCATAATCCTTCCCAATTTCCCCTATACATTGGCAACGGGTTGCCATCAATTTGGTTGGCATCCAGTAAATCACACACATGTATTGTATACAATACATATTGTTGGAGTGATACTCCAATTATTTCCGGTGATTATGTTAATTATATCCCCTGTAAATAAGGTAAAGATTTGTAATTGAAGATAATTACAAATCTTTCTATATTTCTTTCTCTAACGAACACATATGAGTTGGTAGGGCCGATTGGAGCATATGTGATTAATTTTTTTTTGTCTGTTTATCATGTGGTGTTGGATTGGATTGAATCGTCAAGTAGGTTGAAAAATTCGTTACTTAGATGAGTCCAAATCCCATCGGTTGAGTGAATATGAAGCAAGTGGGAATACACACACAACAGCAGCCAACGAACAAGTGGGAATCTTCGTTGTTATGTGGTGGTGGCTGGCACAGGCACTCTCATTTATTACTTTGTATTCTACCCTAGATTCAAGATTCAGATTTAACAACCCACTTGGGAGTAAGTGGGCCATTACGTGTAGTACTAATTCAAATTCGAATATAATAATCAAGATTAGATGTCGGGTTCCATTCGGAATCATAGTACTCGGGACGATTACTATATACATCAGGGACATTCTAAAAAATTTTAATTTGACAGTTCAAATAAAATTTCTTATATTAGAAAATTGTTAACACGGGGCGAGTGAAAAATTGTACCTGCTATCCTTCTCTAGTGAAGTATTTTGTTGTTTGTTTGTTAGGTTGTTCCACTGTTTTGATCCCTACCCGAGTGTTGGAGATTCTTGAGCTCCATTACAGCAACAGAGTCTCATCGAATAATACCTCCGGTGCTCCATCGTTGATGGACTCTACCAATCGCTTTCATGGTAAAGCTGCTCTTTTCTCTTCAACATAAATAATTCAAGTGGACTTTCTATAAAGTCTTTAATTGGTACGACCACGCGAATCATAATTCACCGCCAGATATTTTTATGAACCGGTCTCACATATTTTTCATTTAGATATACGAAATTTTTGGTATACTTGACTTTTGGGCACTTTTTTTTATTTTTTTTGTACAAACTAAAAACAAACATTAGATTGTTGTGTTAATATGATATAAAGAAAATTATTTGTACAAAAAAAGTTTGTACATAAAATAATGTCTCTTAGTATCTGACCTTATGATTTGTTGTAGATGAATGGCGTCAATCTTGGGTACAACCAGGAAGAAACATAGAGTCCCAAATTGAAGCAGACGTGGAGATGCATTTACCTCAAGAGTGGACTTATTAGTAGGGTTCATATAGGGGTACCCGTACATTAATAAGTATTGGATCGTCCATCTTTTTTATTTTTTTCAATGTAAATTATGTAAGCAGTCCGAAGAATGAATAAATTTGCCGTATGAGAAGGGGAATCTTATTTCAGTCAATAATTTATGAGTCTCCCTCCCTATATTCATGGAAGATGGTATCATTTGGGTTGTGTGGTCTACTCTCGTTGAACTTACTCGATAGATTCCATAATCAAAGAGGGTGTGGTGTTAGTTTTGATATTGCTCATCTGTTGCTGTATCCATCCATCGAAATTGCTCCATTGGTTTCTGCTCAACTGAAAGCAAGCTACTAAGGTACCGTGAAAATATGTAGGTAAGGTGTTTGAGAAAATGTTCAAGAACTAGAACGTAGCAAATGGTGATAAGAACGAGAAACAAGACCTGGTGGGAAATCAAGAAGAAGGTAGTGATAATATATATCCGTTTGACTACAGACAACATCAAAGCTGTGATGAGATCAGTTTCTTTTGTTCTCGTTGATATTTTCCTGTCTGAACTCGGTGGATTTCATGGATATCGTATCTGTCCAAACACGATATATTGGTAGCAGGAAGTGACAAATCATCCACGACATCAAATTCGGGAATGGCTGAAATGATGAAGACACAACAAGAGATGCATTTGATGACAAGGGATATGGTGATGAATCCGAGCTCGATCAACTCAAGTATTTCAAGGCTGTGATCAAGGAGACTCTGAGACTTCATCCACAGGCTCCATTGCTACTTCCTCAAAAACGTGAGATCCATGGGCATGCCATATCCATGGACACCACCATATTGGTGAATGTTTGGCTATTAACATGGATCCTTCGCAGTGGAATAACCCGGATTCATAACATTCGGCCTTCCAGATGTAATGTTCAGCTCCCGCTAGCCATGTTTATGGACTATTTTGATTGGAAGTTACGGCGGGATGAAACAAGAGAAAATGGATATGGCCAAGATGTTTGGGTTAACTTTTCCAAAGAAGAAACCTTTGCTTATTGTTCCAGTTTTTGAACTCTGCCTATCCTGTCCACTATCAGTTCTAAAGAAGAAACCTTTGCTTATTGTTCCAGTTGTTGAACTCTGCCTATGCTGTCCACTATCAGTTCCAAAGAAAACCTTTCATGACTTCATTGGGCCATTTAGGCATAGTTCACATTATTAGAGAAAATTGTCCCATACAAATTTGAAATAGAAATACCAAACAATATACAATGAAACATGATGTTTCGCACTATTGGCTTAGTGCTTACCCCTTTTTTGAGTGTAAGATCACATTGCTTATACACTGAGTCAAGAAGACACATGTATGGGTCTGAACCCACCAAATCAGGTTTGTCCAATTTTCTAGTTGGTATACAAGCAAATATGGTCTAACAACTGAAGAAACGACCCATGAGCCTCGATATGCATATCCAAAAAAACATCTTTGAGACTCAATGACCCAATCTACAAAAAGGTCACACAGAGTGTCGATGGACCTACTAAAAGACTTTGAGGTTAATTAGGTTAGCCCATATAATATAAATAATCAAGTCTCAACCGGGCTTGCCTAGTTGGACTTGCAATACAGTATTAGAGAAAATTTTACGATTAGAAATAGAAATATGAGTATGTACATAATGAAATGTGGTATTGAAGAGCCTTCGTAGTGGAACAACCGGGACTCATTTCAACCCGAAAGGTTTCTTGACAGTACCGTCTGACTACAAAGGCAATAACTTGGAATATATTCCTTTTGGAGGTGGGAGGAGGAAGTGAGCAGACATAACATTCGGCCTTCCAGATGTAATGTTCAGCTCGAACTAACCATGCTTATGGACTATTTCGATTGGAAAGTAAAACGGGATGAAACAGGAGATGATGGATATGGCTAAGGTGTTTGGGTTAACTGTTCCAAAGAAGAAACATTGTTCCAGTTGTTGAGTTCTGCCAATCCAGTCCACTATCAGTTCCAAAGAAAACCTTTACTGACTTCATTTGGGCATAGGCATAGACGTATACTTCATATTGTTAGAGAAAATTGTCTGCATTTGAAATAGTAATAACTGTTGGGCGCAGCCGATAAAATAATAATAATGGAATCAGGCAGGTGCAAAAAATAAATGGACACCGAGAATTTAACGTGGTTCACCCTCAATTTGGGCTACGTCCACGGGACAAACTCCGAACAAATTCTTCCACTATAAAATAGTAGGTACAAGAGAGTCTTCTCTAGAACATCTAGAGGCTAACCAACACCGGAGATCTACCCAAAAATATTTCACTCCCCCAATTTAGGAACACCCTAAATAACTCTCTCAGATACAAGAAAACTCTTGTTTCTTTTCCTCTCGTTGCTGTTGGTGTTGGTGTGAGAAATGAAGTTCTGCCTCTTTATATAGGCATCAGAACTCTGGTAATCATCACGTTTCCTGCCTGCCTTTGTTGAATTCATGTCGTCGCCAAGTTTGAGCAGCAATTCAAAGTGTGACTTTTTTGAAAACTTTTTTCCATGTGCAATTCAAAAAACTTTAATTATTGTAGTCCCCCCTCCATGTGAGGAGGGACAAACAATAACAAACAGTATATAATGAAATGTGGTGTTTTGATTTGTTGGCTTAGTTCTAAACCTTTTTGAGTGTAAGCTCACATTACTTATACATTGATCCACGTGACCCGAACCCACCAGGTCCCAAATTTTCTAGTTGGTATTAGAGCAAATATGGTCCAACGATCGAAAAACGATCCATGAGCCTCGATATACATATCCCAAAAACATGTTTGAGACTCGATGACCCAATCTACCAAAAGGTCACACAAGTGTCAAAGTGGTGATGAACCTAAAAGTCTTTTGAGGTCAATTGAGTCAGTGCATATAATATAAATAATCAAGTCTCAACCGGGTTGGTCTAGTTAGATTTTCAATAGGGTGTTAGATAAAATTGAACGATTAGAAATAGAAATATCAACATGTATATAATGAAATGTGCTATTTACCCTATTGCTTAGTGCTAAGACCTTTTGAGTATAAGCCCACATTCCTAATACCCTGGCTCGCGCACACACGGTACGAGCCCAAACCAAAGAAGTAAGATATATCCAATTTTCTACTCATCAATTTTTATACAAATTTTGGTTCACTCTTTTGAATAGGTAAAATTCAATTATAGCACAAGTTCTAATCCTGTCCGGGTGAGTGTTCACAAATTTGTACAAACAGCTATAGATGCCACAAAATAAGAGTTCTAATGTGTGCTAATTAGCTCATATAAACTCTAAATATTTAGTGGTATGCAAATGCAAGCTGCCGTGCACAAGCACAATAGTCATATCCATCACAAGATCCATGCACAATCACGGGCTCCATGGCGGATCATGCAAGTAATATGTACTGCCCAATGCCAAGCGTACACAAGCCACAGCAATACAGGGATGAACTACGAAAATGTAAGTGTTTTTTCACAGAAATTACAAGCACTCATTAACTTTCCACGCATATGGTGGATGAATGAGTTCAGAGTCAATCTCAAGCTTAATTTTAATGACCAAGTAGAAAAATGAGCTGTAGTTAACGACAAGTCATTAGGAAGCATTAATTTTAAGACAATAACAAGGAAACCAATCTGATACTGAAAGCTTCAATGTGTCAACATTATGAGGGCTGATACACACCACAACAACACACGCGCGACAAAGGCACGCCTCACTCACACAGTTGTGGGTCCCACATGTCAGCACATGGGACCCACACAACACTATGTGAGAGCAGCATGCGTTTGCCGCACGAGTTTGTCGTGAGCTTTAGCATAAACCCAACATTATTCACAATGGAAACCAACTTGGTAAATGGAGTTATTATCAGAATATAATAACTTATCGAATAATATTTTGTTCGAACTCAAGGGATAATATTTTGCTACAGATAAATATCAATATCTTGTTCTAAGATAATGCTCTTGCGCGGATTGAGCAAAGGGCAAGAATACTTGACACCACAGTTGACGCAGATGAAATACTGTAAAAACATGAAAGCCATATAGATTCATTACATTAATCAACATGGACGATGTATTGAGTGAAGCAAATTTACAGTTTGGTATCATTCTCAGGCAATGGCGGATTCTGAGCTCTAATCATGGGGTGCGCTTTACATAGGGCGCGTATCCTGAGGGTATCTTGGGTTCTAATTAGGGGATGCGACGGGGTGCAAGTCCAAGTCTAAAAAAAATTTAGGGGGTGCACCTGCACCCCCAGGCCCTATAACCGTCCTCCACTGTTCTCAGGTCATGGCTGACACACTGATTAGCCAGGCAGAACTCTTTTCAGAAGTGGAACAATACGCAGAGGTTTCTGAAAGACTTTGAAGAATAGGTAAAGTGAACGAAACAGGCTGCTGTATTTCTTACTGTTCTTGATGTTTTACAATGGCTATATAGATTAGTTTCTATTCTATGGATGGTATGATTGACCAACTATATTTACGTACAATTTTTCCATGTTCGTATACACTATACATTTGACCGAATCTCCACTGATTGAGGTTCCTTGATTTCCTCACTGACTTCACTGCTTTCCTTATCTTCATGGATTTTCTTAACACCTCCCCTCAAGCTAACGGGTAGGGCATGAACCGTTAGCTTGTCTCGCAGCTCAAGAAAATGAGAGGTACCCAACCTTTTAGTAAAGATGTCTGCAACCTATTCTTTAGTGGGAATGTACTTGAGCTGAATATCCTTATTCTGTACTTGACCGAGCTACCATATTTTGTTTCTTTGCTCTCCAAGATATCAGATTGGTCCCTAAGTAGACACCAAAACCAGAAGTATACCGGCGATCTTGTCTATCCCCTGCCCAATCAGCATCGCAAAACGCTTCAAGTGTAAGAGTAGGGAATGCTGATTTGGTAAATAGAAGTGCATGGCTGATTGACCCCTTGAGATAACAAAGAATGTGTTTGACAGCTTGCCAGTGATAGGAGAGAGACTGCTGGAGATATTGACATAGCTGATTAACTTGAAAGGCAATTTCCGGTCGAGTGAGTGTACACTATTGAAGAGCTCCGACCGTACTCCAATAAACAGTAATCTCTGCAGATGAGAGCGGAACTCATGTTAAATCCATGGCTCGGGTATCTGTGGAGGAGGGAGACCTTATAGGCTTAGGTCCTAGCATTTTGGTTTTCTCCAGTAACTCCTAGATGTATTTACTCTGCTCAATATGAAGTCCAGTGGTGTCTCTAGTCACGTGCATCCCCAAAAAATAGTTGAGTTCCCCCATATCACGAAGCTTAAACTGAGCTTGGAGGTATTTAACTAGCTCATCGATCAAATGTTGGTGAGTACCAGTAATCAATATGTCATCGACGTATACGAGAACATAGACATGAGTATCAGAATTATGTTATGTGAACAAGGATATATCTAGTTGAGAGCACTAAAAGCCATATGAAAGGAGACTGTTGGACAACTGGACATACCATGCCCGTGGAGCCTGTCGAAGACTATAAAGAGCTTTATGCAAACGATACACGTAATCAGGATGATCAGTAGAGATGAAGCCTACGGGTTGTTCCATGTACACCTCCTCCACTAAAATACCATTCAAGAAGGCATTGGAAACATCGAGTTGACAAACAGACCAACTGAACTGTACCGACAGGCAGAGCAGTATGCGAATAGTGGAAGGTTTAATAACTGGGCTGAATGTCTCCTCGTAGTTTAGACCATAGGTTTTTTCAAAATCATGTGCTACTAATCGAGCCTTATATCTTTCAATCGAGCCATCTGATTTAGTTTTGATCTTGTAAACCCATTTGTTCCGAATAATGTTATGGCTGGTAGGTCTGGGATAGAGAGACCAAGTGAAGTTAGCAATCAATGCATCATATTCCTTTTTCATAGCGACACATCATTCCGGAGATGACTTGGCATGTAGATAAGTAGAAGGTTCTCGAGGAATCTGCACACTGGTCAAAGCACATGTAGGGTACTTGGATGCAAAATACATATGAAAATCAGAAAAGGACTTGGGTTTGAGGGACCCAGTTTGACTCCAAGTAACAGGACGTGATGTGTTATGAGGAAGAATATGATTACTGAACTCAAGTGACAAGGGTTGAGAGAGACTGGAACCTTCCATACCTGATATGTCACGTGGCAAATCTGGATCACCTAACTGCCCTAGACCCAAGCCTGATTCCAAGTCAGCAGATGGGTCAAGGCCCGAAGACATACCACCTGTCATCTTGGGAGTAGGCTCGGCTGGGGTGGTGAGGTGATCTGAGGTGCCACGTGGCAAATCTGACATGAAGGATAACCGTGCACCATCCATCAACAGCGGCCGAGTAGCATATGGGTCAAGGCCGGATGGCATACCACCAGCTGTGACGGAGATGATGGATGGCACAAGGTCTGACACTGGAGACAATAAAGGCAAATGTGCAACATGTGTCAGTGAAGTATGGATACCTGAAGAGAGCAGTACAACAGGTGCACCTGTCAGCACCGGCACATCAACATATGGGTCAAGGCCTGACGGCATACCACCAGCAGTGATGGTACTGATAGATGGCACACGGTCTGACACTGTGGAAAAAGATAAAGGTGCAACATGTATAGGTAAAATATGGATACCTGAGGAAGGTGACATAACAGATGCAGAGGCTCCGCCAGATGCTGTGCTAGAGGCTGTATCAGGAATACCCGAAAAACTCTCCTCATCAAAGATGACATTACGGGATATGTAAACACATTTTGTGATAGGTTCATAACATTTATATCCTTTATGTTGGATACTATATCCCAAAAAAACACATTTTTTACTTCGGTACATAAACTTCGTTGTGTTATATGGACGTAACAAAGGATAACATGCACACCCAAAAACTCTGAATTGTGAATAATCAGGAATAGTACCATAGAGAAGGGAAAACGGGCTATCATGCTGAAGAATAGGTGTAGGCAACCGATTAATGATATAATTAGCTGTAAACATAGCATCGGGCCAAAAAGTGCGAGGTAGGTGTGCTTTAGACAACAGGCATAAACTCATGTCTACTAGATATCGATGCTTACGTTCTGCTACTCCATTCTGTTGTGATGTGTGTGGACAGGATATGCGATGCAATATGCCATGTTTGGTCATGAAAGTTTTAAATGTTGCAGACACTTACTCACCACCACCATCACTTTAAAATTTTTTAATTTTTCTGGAAAATTGATTTTCAACTAGTGCTTTAAAATCAATAAAACTCTTAAAAACATCAGATTTATGGATCAAAGGATATAACCACAAAAATCTTGAAAAATCATCAATGAATACAACATAGTATCGAAAACCAGTATTTGACGACACAGGAGAAGTCCATATATCAGAATGAATTAATTCTAGTGGAAAATGGGAACAACGTTCAGATGATGAAAATGACAACTGTTTATTTTTACCTAGTTAACATGCTTCACAGAAAGCTAGACAACTAGATCTTGAGACGGTAATTTATTAGTCTGAACTAAATGACTGACTATAAGAGCAGCAGAGTGACTTAATCGTTCATGTCAGTTCTTAAATGATGCCTTCACACCAACTATGCCCGTAAAAGCACACTTAAGAGTAGAGTTGTTCGACAGGTCCACTGGATACAACCCATTAATACTAGATCCTTGTAGGAGCGTCTTCCCCATTTTATTGTCCTTCACCATATAACCATATTTAGTCAACACAAAAAAGTAATTATTATCTCAACAGGAATTGTAGACAGAAAGTAATTTAGCAAAAACATTTGGACAATGAAAAATATTCGAGAGAACAAGAGGACCAAACGAGGTATGACATGTTAATGAACCACTGTGCTGAATTTTTAGAGATTCTCCATTACCTACAGCCACCTTGTTACCCCCGGAATAGTGTTACTGTACAGAAAGATTTGCCAAATCATTAGTAATATGATTATTGGCTCCAGAATCAGCAAACCACAATCCGCTATCAATAGTTGCATTAGATTGGGCTGTCATAGTCATGAGTTCGGCAGGTGGATGATGGCCTTGAAAAGTGTAATCCATGCGGTTAAAGCTATCGAGAGCGGTATGGCTAATGCCACCACAAATCTGGCAAGCAAGTGGGTCGATTATGTTGGGCTCACTGTTGGACTGAAGCTGATTTGGGTCAGAAGAGCTCGGCCCACTTGAATTTCTCACCACATTACTAGCCGATGGCCCAGCTGCTGCAAGAGATCCAGATGGAGATAACGGCCCATATGGCACATTCTGTTGTTGAGGCCCAACATTACTTGATCGAAGCCCATAGGTATTGTCATTTCGCCTCCAACTTCCGTCCCGTTTCTTGTGAACTCGGCGTTTTCGGGAAATTTGCGATAACCGGTCAAATTGGAAGTGAATCGCCCAAAATTGAATCGCCCGCGACCAAAATTTTGCCCTCCAAAGAATCCGCCGTTCGTAAATCGACCTCTACCACCATGATATGAACCACGATACGGCATTCCCAAAAGCTGCGAAGGATCTCCTAACTCAGCAGTGTCTTTAGACGACCAATGCGCAGCCGCATCCTGATCTGGTGCAGCAAGAACATTGACCAGAGCTTTGTATGTCATCAATTCGCCCTCAAAATCGTCCAAAGTAAGTTGGGTGAGACGGCGAGCAAAGGAAATATGGGGGACGAACATCTAGAATGTCGTGGAGAGTCCTCCAGTGATATAATCAATTAATTCGTCATCAGTTACATTCCGGCCAGCGGCAGAGAGCTCGGCTCAAAGAAATTTTGCCAATTGCAGAAAGGTTGCACACGATTGCTATCCATGTTTGAGGTTCTGGAGTTTGCGCTTCAGCTTTAGCACTCGGGAGGTATTTTTGGGAGAGAATTTTCGTGAATGTTTGTCCTAGACGACGAAGGCACTTGTCAGGCCATAAGTTTCAGGCAAGACCTCGACAGAGAGTGATCCATTGATCACAACAAATACGAACTGGTCCTTCTCGCACCATTCGACGAAATCTGGATTGACATCACCAGGTAACATTTTATGTCCTTCTTCTGTTGGTTGCTTTGGCAGTGTAGAGTAGGGCAAGGTTCCATCAGCAATGAACATTAGGTCATAGCTTCGTAGTACAGGAGTAATTTGAGACATCCAGGAAAGATAATTTGTAGAATCTAGTTTGATAGATATAATCTGTGAGATGTTGGGATAAGAGAAGGTCATGGTTGAAGCAGTGAGAATGTTTAGAGAGTTTATCGAACTGTTATGTGAGGGAGATGAGTTGCAGCTCTAACTGTCGTTGCTGTTTTGATCACCAGGTAACAATGAATCACCAAATACTTTCGAACGAGATTCAACAGAACAAACTACACCAGTTTGTTTGGATACGAGACACTTTTCACAGACTGATACTCAGATTGAGGACACTTCAATCAAGTTGCTTGACCTCCGAATAGTACACTTATTCAGGATCGAATAAACTGCGTGATCACTGATCGCTCCGATACTATGAAAGACTTTGAAGAATAGGTAAACTGAACGAAACAGGCTGCTATATTTCTTATTGTTCTTGATGTTTTACAATGGCTATATAGACTAGTTTTTATTCTATGAATGGTATGATTGACCTACTATATTTACGTACAATCTTTCCATGTTTGTATACATTATACATTTGACCGAATCTCCACTGATTGAGGTTCCTTGATTTCTTCACTGACTTCACTGCGTTCCTTATCTTCATGGCTTTCCTTAACAGTTTCTTCCTCGCAGGAGTTATTCCGAACGTCTCAGTCATATCCATTTCCTCTGGTTTCATCTCAGTTGGTAATTTCCAATCAAAATAGTAAAGAAATAATTCAAAGGAAAACTGGATGGCCAAAAGTTATGCCGGGGCATAGCCTCCTCCCTCTTCCAAAAGGAATGTATGCAAAGTTATTGCCTCTATAGTCAACCACATTCTCAAGAACTACATCTTTCTCTACATGATATTTCAATAGCTTGTGCTTCGATGAGCTTAATCTATGCAGCACTTTGATGGAAGGATATACATCAGCAATATCAAAGCCTGAAGCCAATGGCAAGACCTTCTTGGTGATGTCTAGCAATGTTTCTATATCTTTTTTTACTTGCCAACGAAACAATCCTTAAATAGCAGAAGCTACCATCTGGGAGATCGCAGTTTCTAGAGAGGAAACTACGACAACAGAAAGCTCTCCGAGCTGCAGGTGAATCAAAGGCCCGTATTTCATAGCCAAGCCATGAAGCCCATGATGGGGCAACGAACCTATCAGATTGTGGATATTTCCAATAAAGGGCAGTTTCCATGGTTCTGGAGGAAGCCTTGAAGGTGTCTTCTTTACGCTGAATCTGCTGAAAATTAAAATTGACAAAACAAAGAGAACAATAAAAAGAGAGAATTTCAATTAGATGACATCATATCCCTACATTCAGGTATGTTGTGCGCCATGGCTTGGTGCACGATGTTGAGCAGGAGGGTAATGAAATGGAGTGAGGGGCGAGATGTGTTGGTGAATTGATTTTGAAGCTCCTGGTTGCTGTAGGGATATGAAGCTCATGTCTTGGTGAATTGATTATTACTTGTGTGCAGATTTTCTTGGAAATGGTATGTAGAGGAACTGAACATGAAACAATAGGTTTCATGAAGTGTGTTAGAGTTCTAACACTAACGTAATACCGTTTGTGTGTGATTGTTTGAATGCAAAACCCTACTGAGCTTCCTTATTGGAAGCTCATACCCTTGTTTGTGGTATATTTGCAGGACCTGGACGTGCAGGGATAGGGGACGAGCAGGGCAGTCAGTGAGGAAGAACTGGTTGCTGGACTTTAATCGAAACTGGTGTCTTTTGTGGTTGTATGTCATGAACTCGTACACTGTTTGACTCTATGTAGTTTGGGCCGGATGTGTTTTGGGCCGAGACCCTTTGTTTTGTTTATTCACACTTTTGTTGTAGACGTATGATTAAACCTTCACATTGGTATTTGGATTATGACTAAATAAATGGGCTTAGGTGAACCCGTAAAGTTATAAACCGAAAATTGGGTTCGTTACACAGGGAGTCTGGCTTTATTTTGAACAAATCTGTATGATCCCATCTTCTATAGTTTCACTAGACATGAGATTAGTTATTTGGAATAAATCTTTTTTCCTATGCCGAACTTCCGGTGCAGAATTTTTGCTTTGATAAAGAGTTAATTGTGTGTTTCATGTATACTTCCCTATATATAGAGCTTGAATTTATGTTTTATTGAAAATTTCATTACTTTCTCATTCAGTTGAGGACCTAAGATTCAACTTTGTGTCTATGTTAGAGACAATAAATACTATATCAGCATCTGACCATGCTTACTGCACCGGAAGCATGAATTCACCACTCTCCTTTCAGCATGCATTTTCATTACTCATCTACCGGAGGAAACGCAGTGGATGAATGAATTTATAACAACCCTAGTTGTAAACATATAAGTATTATAATGGGTAAAGATATATAATGTTCCAAATGCACTAGTCAATGTTGAGAAAGTCAAAGATATAAAAAAAGATAAGGATTACACTAATCCTTACCTTAACTGAATCCCTTAATTCTAGGGATTATGGAAGAGTGTAGAACATGTGTTGTACTCTATAAAAGCCAATGTAAATAGAGTGCGACATACGGACGGGCGGGCTTTGCCCGTTTTATTTTTTGTCCGATTCGGACCGGACCGTTTTTTTGACGGGCGGATACGGGCTTAGCCCGTTTAGCCCGTACCCGCCTGTTTAACCTGTTTTATCTGTAACCGTTTGGCCCGTTTTACCCGTCCATTTGGCCCGTATATGCCCATATATCTATATAAAAAATAAATTAAAAATATTTAATTATAAATACGGGTTATACGGATAAAACCCGTATCCGCCCGTTTTTCG
>JAOYMZ010031033.1:0-16643 GCA_025802335.1 Pinguicula primuliflora | reverse complement strand
CTCGTCTTCTCCCCTTCTTTTCTCTTCTTTGTCCTCCTTGCAGCGGCCGTGTGGTTCCTCTCCCACTATGGGGAATGTGGGGCACAATTTTCCTCCTCTCTCTTATATTTTAATAGGCCCACCTCTTTCTTTTTTTTCTTTCTTCTTCTTTTTTTCTTTCTTGAGATCTTTTTTCTTTGAATCATTTTAATAGGCTTCGAACTCCAAGGGCCCAAGTACATCAAATTTCGGGGAAAGTATGAAACTGGCACGGGAGTCTTGGATATTTTCGTTAATTTCTCGCCATTTTATTCCGATTTCTCTTTGTTTGATCTGTAACACCTGCAACTCAAAAAGATAGTATTAGTAACTAAAAATGATAGAGAAATACTTAAATTCTAACAATAAATAGATAAGAATAGTACGAATAAGTTAGCCTAGAAACAACTTATCACCAGCAGCGAGGCAGATTTGGATATTATTAATCATGTTGGCCACGGTTTCACTAGCTCCTTTTGTGTTGAAGCTCTTGGCTTTTCTGGGGGTATTTGCTTTTATGGCATGACTCAATATATGTGGAAGTTCTCTCATATGACTAGCAATATACCCACACTCAAATCTCCATTCAGAGCAATCTCACCTTCTTCTTAACAGCAATGTATGGCTCCCCTGACCCCTCTATCAGGAGAAGTTTATGAGACCACTTAGCCTCTATAGCAGAGAATATTGATGGCCCTTGGACATGCCTTGGTGATTTTAATGCCTTCTTGAATTATTATGACAAAGTGGGTGGACGGAGGTCTTCTCGAGATAGGAGATTTAACACTTGGATTGACTCTACCTCTTTGGAGGAGTTTACTTTCACAAGTTCCAAATTTACATGGAACAGAGGCAACATATATGAGAGGATAGACTGGGCATTCTCTAATGATGGTTTCAAGGGTTTGTTCCAACGAAGCAACATCTCCCATCTCCCCAGGCTTGCCACAGATCATAGCCCGATTTGTATAGAATGTATGCTCAAAGAACAAGCGGGTATGGGATCTCAGTCTTTCCGTTATCACATGGTTTGGGTGTCTGATGAATGTTGGGTAGCTTGGCTCTCTAGTCATTGGTCGAGGATGACCTCCCTAAGCTCCGCTCAGGAGGCTCTTCATCTGTCGATTGACCATTGAAAAATCGTATTTTTTGGCGATATTTATAAACGCAGAAGGCGTGCGGTCGCCAGATTGCAAGGCCTCCAAAAGGCCCTGGTGAGGCGTTCATCCCCATACCTGTGCAACCTGGAGCTCCGGATTAGGAACGACCTTGAACTCTCAATTTTATAGAAAGAGATTCTGAAAGAGGAAATCTCTCGTGTTCAGTGGGCAGCACAGGGTGATAGGAACATAGTTGTATTTCATAAGAAATTCAGAAAGAAGAGAGGTGTCAGGACAGCACAAGCAGTGCAACTCGGCAATACAGTTTGGTCAATAGACCAAACTTCCATCTTCTCTGAAGACCTTGCCATGAGTCCCAGGCCTTTATACCCCTTTAGGGGCCATTTCCCTATTCTCTCCTTACCTGCAGCTACTTCCCTCTCATCTCCAGTTAGTGCTGCTGAAATCAAATAGGCTCTCTTTGACATGGATAGTCGAAAAGCTCATGGTTCGAATGATTTTCCTGTCAGTTTCTACAAAAATAATTGCCACATTGTTGGTGACTCTATTTGTTCAATGGTGCTGGAGGTTTTCAGTCTAGGCCGAATGGTTGAGGACCTTAACCGAGGGTTAGTGACTCTCGTTCCTAAGGTGGATGACCCAACGACAATAGATCACTTTTGCCCAATTAGTCTTATCAATGTCTCAGCCAAGATCGTCTCTAAGACCATTGCAAACAGACTAAAGACGGTCATGCCCTCTTTGATCTCGCAAACACAATCAAGTTTTATTACAGGAAGGAATATTGTTGAAAACATAGTGATGGTTCAAGAAGCTGTCCATTCAATGAGCAAAGGTGCAAGTAGGAAAGGCTGGATGGCGATTAAAATAGACTTAACCAAAGCCTTTGATCGAATGTGCTGGGATTTCATCAAGGACTTGTTACTAGATGTGAATATCACTGCCTACCTTAGCTCAGGGATGATGAGCTTGCTGGAAACGAGCTCTATGCAAATGCTTTGGGATGGACTCAGGGGGGACACTTTCAAGCCAAGTAGAGGAGTCTGGGAGGGTGATCATTGTTCACCCTACATCTTTATTCTCTGCATGGAAAGATTAACTCATGCCATCCAAGAAGCAGTACAACTAGGGAAATGGAAGCTGCTCAAGTGTGGGGTTGGGCGAATCTGCCTCTCCCATCTTGTCTTTGGTGGCGACTTAGTTCTCTTTGGGGAAGCATCTGAGTTACAGACAGTAGCTATGTTGGAAATCCTTAGGACCTTTGCCTCCTCTTCGGGCCAGGAAATTAACATGAACAAATCTGCCATGTTTCTTTTCCCGGGGTCCCTTCCAACAGGATGTCTCTCTTAAGTTCTATGTTGAGCATCAGATTGGTGGATAATCTTGGGAGGTACTTAGGGGTGTCGATAATTCATAAGAAGGTCTCTTCTAAATCTTACGGAGGACTGGCTATAAAGATGAGGCAACTTGCTGAAAGGTGGAACCCACGCTCAATTTCGTTTGTGGGAAGGCTTGCACTTTGCAAGTCTATGCTTTGTTCTTTACCTATCTACCAAATGCAATCGGTGACCTTCTCGGTTGGTCTTTGCAATCAAATGGACAAGGTGGTCAGGGATTTTCTCTGGGGTAATACCAGGGAAGACAAGAAATGCCCTCTTTTGAATTGGCACGAGGTGTGTCAACCAAAATCTCGAGGGGGACTAGGGATCAAGAAGCAAAGGAATATGAACAAGATTCTTCTGATTAAGCTAGTTTGGGACCTATTATCCGATCATGATAAGTTATGGAAGAATCTTTGCTAAATACAAGCAGAATCAAACCCAAATTAGGTGCAATAGGCCATCGAAGTCGGGCTCTCATCTCTAAAATCAAATTCGGAAAATTCTCTTGACGGTACAACAGTGCTTGCAATGGGTTTTTGGAGACGGCCACCAAGTGAAGTTCTGGTTGGACTCATGGATTCCGTCCAAGTCTCCCCTACTTTCCTTTTCTCTTAGAGAGATTCCTATCTTTTATACTCTCTCTGTTACTGTTGCTGATATGTTAAATGTTTCTGGTGGTTGGAATTGGGCATTACTGGAGACACTTCTTCCTAAATGGAAGCTAATTGAGATCCGGGCGACCCCTGCACCTATGGAAGTTCTGGGTAATGAACGGGTTGGTTGGAAGGCTACAAAAGCGTTGTTTTCTACAAAATCTGCATATGTCTCCTTCTGCTCTGGGAATGGAATGAGGAGGATAGCTGCTGGAAACTCTGAGTTCCAAAACGAGTGAAGACTTTTCAATGGAAAGCAGTTCGAGGATTGCTTTGGACAAACTCTGAGCGAGCTAGGAGGGGTCTTTCTGATAACGATGCTTGTCCGTTTTGTGATCAATCTGAGACAATCTTGCACATTATCAGGGATTGTCCGAGCAGTAAGGAAATTCGGCAGACCCTCAGCTTGACTCTTTTTGGTCTCAAGAACTATTACTGAGAAGCAAGGAAATCTGACACTTTCTGGTCTAAAAAACTATTGCTGAGCTGGTTTTTGGAGATCTTAGCTACTGATCGTTTGCAGGATAATAGGGACAATCCATTGTCATTCGCAGTAACTTGTCATAAACTCTGGTGTTCTTGTAATGATGTAGTTATGGGAGGGAAAACCATCAGTCTGCGGGGATTATGCTCATGTATCAGTGCTATGGACCACTCCTCATCCCTGTCTCTCCCCGAGTTAATCATCAAGGACATTCGTCCTGGGATGCGAGTGTCCTTGTCCTACATCAATCGGAAGTTGAACTCGGCAACTGACGGTCTAGCAAAGGGCCTTGCTTTTTGTCATTTTGATGTGGTTCTCCTATCCTCGCCTTCGCCAGAAGAAGACCCTTGCTCCCTGATCTCCTCCCGCACAGTACAGCATCTAGGGTTGTCCAACCGGTCCACCGGTACCGGTCCGCCGCAGGACTGATACCGGTACCGATCAATAGGTGGTACTTATATTAGGTATCGGTACCGTACCGGTACAGGGCCGGTACCGGTACCCAACCGGTACCGGTCTCCCGGTACCCGAGGAGTTTCAAATCGGTACCAGAGGCATAGACGATACCGGTGCCGGTACTGTCGGTACCGGTATGGTACCGGTACCGATAGTATGCGACCAAATTTGTCACTTTTACCACATACTGTCGGTACCGGTACCATTCGGTACCGGTATGGTACCGGTACCAACAGTATGGCCAAAGTGACAGTTGAGTGTCCCTGCCCTGTAAGTAACCCTATTACGAATACGAAATCAACGAACGAATCAACGAAGTTACGATACGATATCAATGAACGAATCAACTAAACTAAAGTTATCAACGACCGAATCAACGAAAGCTACAATACGATATCAACGAATGAATCAATGAAGTTACGATACGATATCAACGAACGAATCAACTAAAGGTACAATATCAAGTTATCAACGAATGAATCAATGAAAGTTATGATACGAGATCAACAAGTTCAACAAGTACGAACCACAAAGTCCTAAACCACAAGTCTGAAACCACAACCACAAGTCCAAAACCACAACCACAAGTCCGAAACCACTACCACAAGTCCAAAACCACAACCACAAGTCCGAAACCACAATCACAAGTCCGAAACCACAACCACAAGTCCGAAATCACAACCACAAGTCCGAAACGACAACCATAAGTCCGAAACCACAAGTTCAACAACAACAAAGTCCGAAACGACAACCACAAGTCCGAAACCACAAGTTCAAAATTGCCCGACGCACTAGCATCGAAAGAAAGCGTCGCTTGTCTTCCTAATCCCGCTGATTGTGCTTGCGCGTTCTTCCTTTTCTGACAGCCTTTGTAGTGTTTAATCATAGTCTCCGTCCCATAAATATTGGTTTCACAATTGACAGACTTCCCACAAAAATTACATTTCGCCTTCGGCTTCAGCGGATCCTCGGGTGGGATTACCTCTGTAAAATATGCCCAATAAGGGCTAGTCCTCGGTCTCGTCCTCTTTTTGGGTTCAGATTCATCCTCTAATGTTCGACGCTCTTCCTCCTCAATCGGATTTGAGGATGTACCTACAGGGTCGGACATCCTGTTTAAATAAAAATCAGATTCAATCATTAGTAAATATTAAAGAATGAACTCTATCATGCGTAATGCCGTAGAACTGATGCAACTATATCTAAGCCCTAAGATCGAAAAAAAATGAAGAATATATCTAAGCCCTAAATATTATACAGAGCAATAATGTAATTGTAATTGTACAGAGCCCTAAAAAATGAAGAATATATCTAAGAATATATCTAAGCCTTAGATATAGTAGCAATAATGTTGAATCATAGCAATAATGTAATTGTAAACTCGAATTGCAATAATGTAAACACTACAAAGGCTTTAGATATAGTAGCAATAATGTTGAATCATAGCAATAATATAAACTTGAATCATACAACTGTAGGTTTTTTTTTTCGAATTGCATCAAGTTGATGCCATCAACAATTCAACAATTCAAAATTAGGCTCCAGCAACCAAAGGCTTTAGATATAGTAGCAATAATGTTGAATTGTTGATGCAATTCGAAAAAAACCAAAAGCCCTAAAATCGCAAAAAATCCTAAATTCGAAATTAACATACCTGATGGTGATGTGAGAGCAGAGTAGGGGAGCAGCGAGGAGGAGGATTCGAGGACGAGGGTCGAGGATTGGTTGTTGGACGGGGTCACGGACTCACGGGGAGGAGAGGACGGAGCGGGGAGGCCGGAGGGTTTCGGTCCTTCAAAGACTCGGAGGAGAAAAAATGAGTGAAAAAAGAAAGGATGTGAAATGGAAAAAATGAAAATCCAATTGTCAAACTTTACAATTTACGCTGGAAACTGTTGGTACCAGTCTCTAACCGGTACTGGTACCGGTTAGACAACTGGTACTAACATCACGTACTGGTACCAGAACTGGTAGCCGATCGGTACCCTTAATCGGTACCGGTACCAGTCATACCGGTACCTGCGGTAAAATTTGGACAGTCCTAGAATCTTGATTATGCTTTCTTAATGCTTAGTTGGTGTTTCCTTTATGATGAGTGAATTGATTTGTTGGGTTATTGTTAGTTGATTGAAGGAGTAAGGAATTTGGGTTAAGTCACAATTGGAACCTCTTTTGGGAGGGTTTGATTGGGATTTACCTAAACCAAGTTACTTACAACTTGGTTGTCTAAGGATGACTAGAGGGTAGTATTGATACTAATCTCTCCAATTAATCAAGGGGCTAGAATTAGACATACTACTCATATACAAAACAACACTAAGCTAAGAGCATGATTAGTTTGCACACAAGGGATAAGCTAGCCCAACACCCATATTTATCTCCTTTTTTTACTTCACTTTCATCTAGTATTAGTATTTAGAACAACTCAAACGAAGTATATTTTGATGATATAGTTTAGCACTTGAATATTCACTTGTCACTAATCCCACACTAAATCCTACGAGAACTGACTCAGGATGTCTTTACTCTCTATACGAGCATAGAGTTGTCTTGATATTATAAATGTAAATTTGAGAGGATTGTGAAAATCATTTAATCCACATCAATTACGTGCTTTGACGTAATGTGTTTACAATTGCTTGGTTAAGTTAAGGAAGAGTGGGTGATAGGTGAACCATTTTGTTAACGTGTGCCTTGTGTGTTAGGTAATTTGAGTGTCATGGGTGGGCTAGCTTATACTCTATTCAATAGTGGGGTGATCCGATCATTTGTCTCGCAACAGTACGTAGACAAAGTCTGGGCTCCCATCATCTCGTTATCAGTGCATTGTGTTGTATCACTCTACTTCAGAAGACCATCTTGGCTACCTAGTGCATTCCTCAGTGCCCAATTACCATAGGAGGGAGAACGATTCTGTTAGATCTTACCTTGTTTGAGATAACAGATTTTGACCTAATCTTGGGAATGAATTGGTTGACAGTGAACTATGCAAACATCGACAGTCATAACATGAGTGTAATATTTCAGCTACCAGAAGAATGACCTTTTTTATATCAGGGTGCCTCATGAGCCAGACATACGACTCAGACAGAATTACTTTCAGCTGTCCAGGCACAACATCTTGTCCATCGTGGACGTGAAGCTTATTTTGCATTTCTGGTTAACACCCTAGGCCTGGCAATGAAAATAGAAGACATACCGGTGGTAAACGAGTTTATCGATGTGTTCTCGGACGAATTGCTTCATTTACCCCTAGATAGAGAGGTGGTGTTTGGAATTGACCTCATCCCGATAGTGGCTCCAATTTCGAAAGCCCACTATAGGATGGCGCCAAAGAAATTAGCGGAGCTGAAGATACAACTCCATGAGTTTATAGACCATGGACAAATTTGACCCAGTGTATCCCCTTTGGGGTGCACCAGTTCCTTTTGTCCAGAAGAAAGATGGGAGCATGTGGTTGTGTATTGATTACCAGAAGCTCAATAAAGTCACAATCAGAAATCAATACCCTCTGTTCAGGATTGTCGATTTGCTTGATCAGTCAGCCGAGGCTTGCATGTTCTCCAAGGTAAATTTGAGGTGTGAATACTATTAGATGAAAGAAAAGAGCGAGGATGTGAGTAAGACTGCTTTCTAGACTAGATATGTGCACTATGAGTTCTTAGTTATGCCATTTGGTCTGACCAACGGCCCTGTGGTGTTTATGAATCTAATGAATTGAGTGTTCCACCCATATCTTGACAAGTTCGTGGTGTTTTTTATTGATGATATATTGATATATTCACCAGACGAGGAGAGGCATGCCAAACATTTGAGGATAGTCCTTCAGAGGTTTCGAGAAGAATCATTGTATGCTATGTTTTCAAAATGTGAGTTTTAGGTCAAGGAGGTTGCATTTCGAGGACATGTGATTTCGTTGGAGGGAGTCACGGTAGACCCAAGCAAAGTAGAGACAATTATGGCTTGGCCGGAGCCAAAGACAATAGGGGAGATCCGAAGTTTTTTGGGTTTGGCAGGATACTACAAGAAGTTCATTGAGAGGTTCTCCAAATTGGCACGTCTGCTTACGAGACTCACTCAAAAAGGGGTGAAATTTCATTTGGATGAATTGTGTGCAAAAAGGTTTGAAGACCTGACGAGAAAGTTGATGTTTGTGTCTGTTTTAGCTTTACCAAAGGAGAGGCAAGACTATGTGGTTTAAAGCGATGCATCTAAGAATGGATTGGGTTGTGTACTGATGCAAGGCAATAAGGTGATATCTTATGCATCCCAGAACCTAAAGGCCTATGAGCTTAACTATCCTGCTCACGATTTCGAGTTATCAGCGGTGGTCTATGCATTGAAGATTTGGAGACACGAAACTCGGTGTACCATTTACATCGATCACAAGGGTCTACGTTACATCATTACACAGAAGGAGCTGAATATGCGACAATGTCGATGAATGAAGATGATTAAGGACAATGATGTTGACATACAATATAATCCAGGCAAGGCTAACCGAGTAGCTGACGCACTCTGTCGGAAGGGAACAACGGACATATCGATGATGTTAGCACGAGAGTGGAATAGCTTGGACGTCGAGGAGGTGGACTCGATCTCGAATTAGATGGCGACATTATGCACGGAACCTGGCCTCGTTGGCCGTATTTGGGAGGCTCAACAAAGAGATATCACAATCCAACAGGCTATTAAGGCGACTGAGGAGATGAGGGTCGGACAACAAGTAACCTCTGATGGGTGGGCGATGAAATTTGGAAGTATGGATACCTGATGATCCAGAATTGAAGAAGGATATTTTGAATGAAGCCCATCGATCCTGCACAAGTATTCATCCAAGAGCAAATAAAATGTATCATGACATCAAGAAGATGTATTGGTGGCCGAATCTTAGGCGCGAATTGCTGAATTTGTGGCCAAGTGTATGATGTACCAACAAGTAAAAGCTGAAAACCAGCGACCGGTAGGCGAGTTACAACCTCTGGACATACCTCAATGGATATGGGAGCATATCATGATGGATTTTATCATGGGTCAATGCGTGCAAAGTGTACATCTTCAACAAGTAGTACCAAGCTAGCAAGTAAGGGTCATTCTTCCTCAATGAGTAGGTTCACTACATGTTACAATGTTCAACTAATCATAAACCAATCGAACATTCAAGGGGTTATAGTTTTTGAACTACTAAACGGAATGAGATGAAACTAAGTGCATTGGAAAGCAAGATGAATATAGATCAATTGTTGTGAAGACAACAATTCCTAATCGCAACAGAATGTATGGATAATTCATAAATGAGAGAAGTAACTCAAGGCAATAGTTTATTGCCTAATCATGATGCTCATGCAAGAATCTATGTATCAAATGCTTCACTTGCTTTCTTATGTCCACAAAATCCACGTATAACTCACACTATGGTCATACGAGTCAATCTACTAGCACAAGGAGAATTTTGCCTTTCAGCCTCACTACCTATATGTTAGTGAACAATGAAGGTCCAACCAAAATCTAGATATGGTCTATTCCTTGAATATGGCACCGCAAGCTAGGGGTTCTCCCCCAAGGGCGGCAGTGTAAGTGCCTCTAGTATCTCATCTTCCCATATCCTTTCAGTCCCAATGAAGACGGCCAAGTTAAGATCGAGTTATTCAGGCATAAACAACCAAATCTCATGAAAACAGTAAGCACTTAACATAAGAATGCAAGTTTACACATTTGATGTACAAAAACTAAGCCAGAACATCATGAATCGGCTCAACTGAGCCTTAAGTCTACGATATTAGATCATTCATAAATCAAGATTCATAAGAGTTACAAAATAAATGCAAGAACAAGTCATTGAAGTTGTTGAAATCAACAACTCCTCCACCGGAACTTCTGGTGATAGCTTCTGCTGTTGTGCCCTGTCTCATCATGTTCGCCGCCTCTAATGTGTTTTATGTCAAATTAAATGTGTCCAAGACTACTTGGAAAATGTCCCTGTGAAGTTACAAGATAGCCCTCTAAGTATTCCATGAGTTATGCCAGCTACAAGGGGGTGCTCAGTCATTTCAGCTTCCATTTATCCAGAATGGATAGGTTGACTACAAAGTCTTACTTTGCGGCTTCAAATGTCTCTAATGTGTGAATGCGAATTGTAGAGGACTCTAGGGATTTTGTATTGTGAAATTACAGCATGTCCATCGAAGTGGTTTGGAAGATATGGCTGTTAGAAGGGCAAACCCAAACATTACCCTAACTTTCACCAAAATGGCTAAGTCTCTTTTCTTAGTGGTTGGTGTTCTTTACCCGTTTTGGCAAAACTTTGTCTCCTTGTTCCAAATGTGTATAGAATCGATCTATAACACATTGAAATGCTGCACTTGACCTAGTAAGCACAAATGAACATAAATTAAGGTATAAAATAAGTTATTGGGGCATAATGAAGTGAAAAATACTAATCTAAATAAGCTCACAATGTGAAAAAATATGAGCTTGTCAACAACCCACTTGAATGGTTCTTGTCCTCAAGCATATGATCAGTCCAAACTACCAAAGATGAAATCGATATAGCATGTATGCATGAGATCAATGAAACACAAGTTTGAGACTAGAAAGTGTCATGCATAAGAAGATGTGTCTGGTTTGAAGAATGGCTTAAAGCAGGCAATCAAATGCACTTTATATGGCTCATATGGACACTATACTGTCAAGGTTATGCACGTGTGAGCTCAAATAGAGAGGTTGTCTTGGATTAGGCAGTTTAAGGGAAGAAGGGCATCACTGCACATTGTCTTGGTCCATGCTTCCTTAGTAGCTTCTAAGTGTGTCCCTTCTAACCTATCTTATGCTTTCTCTAGAGAGAAATTGAACTCTTTACCATCTTTCCTCTAACCTAGTGCATGAGCTTTTGTAATAATCTCAGGCCGAGCTTCAAATCCATCACACTCTTTATTTAAGGACAATGTTTAGGTGAGGGCTCCTCGCTTGAAGGAGTTGGAAAGAACATGATCCTCTCACTTTTGGGTTAACTAAAATGTTTATAGTCTTTTAATGTCCAATATGGCTGAGAGATCATGGTAATCAACTGTCATTAGCCCTTCTTTCTTTATCTTCAAGCATCTCTTCTTGATTTTGATCTTCTTTGTAGCTTGTGTGTTGCCTCAGCTCTTCTTTTTATTGCTGAACTTCTTTTGTGGGCTTCCTGGATTTGCTCCAAGTCTCCTTTGATTTTGAATGATGGACTTGAGATCTCTCTTGATCAGCAAGGGGGGATTTTTAACTTTGATCCTCTTTTTCTTTCAAGTGTACCCCTTCTTCTTGTTTTAGAGATCTCTTTTTTTTTTTTGAATGATTTCCTTTGTTTTATAAACTCTTCTGTTTCAGACTTCAATGATCAAGCTTGGATGGCTCTTCACTTTGATTCTAGGGTCAAGACAGGTACACCACATGAACTCATCCAGATCAGACCAGAAGCTATTTCGCTCCGTTCCCTCAATCAAAAAATAAGAACACTTGACCTTTGATTACCACTAGCCTCATGCACTCCACCATTCATACCACTGAAGAGTTCAAATTCACCATCAAAATAGGCATAAATAAGAAGTTTAAGACACAAACAGTAAGCATGCATAAATGACACTTATCCATTCTGACATGAGTGAGCACATAAGGCAAATGAATGACAAATGAATCAAGCGAAAAATTGGGCTAGTTTTGCATCAAAGACAGAGTGAAGAGAGCAGCATGCATGAATGATCAGCACATAGTATCAGCTATGATAAATCCCACCCCACACTTAACTTTTACTTGTCCTTAAGTGAATACAGAAATCATCGACTTTTATGAGTTGAGGGATGAAGCAATGCAACCTAGCACGTAGCTGCTGATATGCTGAATTCAGAAACTTCTGGATGATTTGAACACCGTTTTCAAGACTGGGAGTGACTGATCAAGGGTGTCTTACCTCACACTTATTTAAAACTCAGGCTTCTTTGCATGCTCTTGCACATAAGATTTAGAAAACTTAAGAAAAACCAGTTGAAAATATAAAATACCTAACTTTGGTTGCCTTCCAAGAAGCTCAAAGTTTATAATCTATCAGATCGACTTTTTTTTTGCATCACTTGAAGTGAACGACCTCCTTACTCATGACAAAGTCTTGAAGGGATGTGTAGATCTTTACTCTCTGGCCATTCACTTTGAAAACACCTCCTTATGCGTGCTTGAGATCTACAGCTCCATAAAGGTAAACTTTTGCAATCTCATAGGGATTTTACTATCTACTTTTTAGCTTCCCAGGAACAACCTAAGGCTTGAATTAAACAATAGTACTTGCTGTCCAACATGAACACCTTTGCTTTGGATGTGCTTGTCATGCCATAGTTTTGTCTTTTCTTTGTAAATTTTAGAGCTTTCTTAAGCATTATGATGAAGCTTGTCAAACTCAGAGAGATGCAACATTCTCTTCTCTCATGCAGCAACTGGATCCATAATAAGATGCCTAATAGCCCAGAAAACTTTGCATTCCAACTCAATAGGGAGGTGACAAACTTTTCCATAGGCTAGCCTGTAGGGAGATGCTACAATTGGTGCCTTGAAAGCTGTCCTGTAAGCCCATAGAGCATCAGACAACCTGGTTGCCCAGTCCTTCCTTGAGACGTCGACAATTTTTTTCTAAAATAAGCTTAATCTCTCTATTTGAAACTTCAGCAAAGCCATTTGCTTGTGGATGGTAGGGTGTGGACACCTTATGCTTTACTCCATACTTGGCCAACAAATTATAGAACAACTTGTTACAAAAATGTGATCCACCATCAGATATAATGAATCTTGTTGTGCCAAACCTCAAGTAACTATTTTGCCTCTAGAATTTTACCACTACGACAACATCATTTGTGGGAGAAGAAATTGCTTCCACCCATCTTGAGACATAACCAACAGCTACAAATATGTAGAATTGCCCTTGGCTTGGAACAAAAGGGCTTATGAAGTCAATACCTCAGACATCAAACAATTCTACCTCAAGCATGCCAACCTGTGGCATTTCATTCCTTTTTGAAATATTTCATACTCTTTGGCATCTGTCACAGGCTTGCACGAACTTATGAGCATTTTTGAAGAAGGATGACCAAAAGAATCCACTCTGCAACACCTTGGCTGTTGTCCTCTGTCCACCAAAATGGCCTCCACACTCTAGAGAATGACAATGCTACTGAATTGCATCTATTTCCTCTTCAGGTACACATCTTATGATCATCTAATCAGCATATAGCTTGTTGAGATATGGTTCCTCTCAATGGTAGTGTTTCAGGTCAGCAAAGAACTTCATTTTCTGTTGATAGGTGAAAGGAGGAAGCATTTTAGAAGATAGATAATTTACTAAATCAGCATACTAGAGAGTCTATTGAGTGATCACAGCTAATAGCTGCTCATTAGGGAAGTAATCTCCAATAGGTATAGATGAAATAAGAGAAGAACTACTGCCTTTAAGCCTTGATAAGTGGTCAGCTACCATATTCTCTACTCCTCTATTATCCTTGATTTCCATGTCAAATTCTTGCAAGAGAAGGATCCAACGAATCAACCTAAGCTTAGCATCTTCCTTGCTTATGAGATAGAGGATTGCAGCATGATCAGAATATACTATGACCTTGGTCCCCAAGATATATGACTTGAACTTGTTGAAAGAATGTATAACTGCCAACATCTCCTTCTTTGTGGTTGTATAATTCAGTTCTGCAGTGCTGAGCATCCTACTTGCATATAATATAGTGGTGAATAGTTTCTCTTTTCTTTGTCCAAGTACTACTCCTACAGAAAAATCAGAAGCATCACACATGATTTCAAAGGGTAGGCTCTAATCAGGCGCTTGCATCACTGGTACATAGACTAAGTGCTGCTTCAATGCTTTAAATGATATCTAGCACTCCACTGTCATTTTGAATTCAACTTCTTTTTCCAAGAGATGGCACAAATGTTTGTCTATAGAAGAGAAATTCTTTATAAACCTCCGGTAAAACAAAGCATGACCCAAGAAGCTTCTCACTGATTTCACTGAAGTTGGAGGAGGGAGGCTTTTGATCACTTCTATCTTTGCCTTGTCAACCTCCAAACCTCTCCCAGACTTTATGACCCAACACAATCCTTCTTTCACCATGAAATGACATGTCTTCTAATTGAGGACAAGTTGAACATCTTCACATCTCTGCAAAACTTCCTTCAGATTTAGATTTAGGAGACAATGCTCAAAGCTATCTACATACACACTGAAGTCATCCATAAAGAGCTCTATTATGTCTTCAATAATGTCTGAAAATATGGCCATCATGCACCTCTGGATTGCAGTAGGAGCATTGCATAAACCAAATGGCAAGCGTCTGAAGGCAAGTATTCCATATGGACAAGTGAAGGTTATTTCACCTGATCTTCTAGTGCAACCATGATCTGATTATAACCACGGCATCCATCAAGATAACTGTAATATGAGTGAAATAAAGTCTATCTAACATCTGATCAATGAAGGGAAGAGGATAATGATCTTTCCCTGTAGCTTTATTGAGTTCCATATAATCAATGGATACCCTCCAATCAGTTAATGGTCTTGTGGCTATGAGTTCATCACTTTCTCCTTTCTGTACTGTTATTTCACCCTTTTTGGGTACACATTGGATAGGTAAAATCCAGCTGCTATCAGAAATGTGGTAAATCACCCCAGCATCTAACCATTTTAATACCTCGTTTTGAACTACTTCCTTCATATTAGGGTTCAATCTCCATTTTGCTGCAACCACTGGCTTTCAATAGTCCTCCATCAGAATCTTATGCATGTATATAGCCGGAGAGATCTCCTTTATATTAGCAAGTGTCCATCCAATTGCTCCTCTATGCTCATTCAAAACAGAAACCAAAGCTGCCTCTTCAATTTCACTTATCTCATTGCTAATCAACACATATAATTTCATTCCTTTTCCCAGAAAAACATACTTTAAATGGCTAGGTAAAGGCTTCAATTCAAGTTTAGGGGGGTGTAAAAGAGACCTCTGTAGTTGAGGGATCCTTTCTCCCAATGATTCAATTGCTCTTGGACCCCAAGTCTCTCTTTCTCTCATGCAAATAGCATACTGCTGCATCAGAGATTCTTGTAGAATTTCTGGTCTCTCACTGGTCAGACAACTTCCATAGCATCTGTCATGCATTCTAACGCATTAGAAAGCTCATCTTAGTGTGTCTAAATAGCATGACACTGCTCAGATTCAGTGCAATCATCCAAAGCAATCTTCATAGCAGGATAGACATTAAAACACACTTCTTCTTCTTCAATTCTTAGTTTCAACCCACCTTTCTTCATGCCAACAAGTGCACCACCAGTTCTTAAGAAAGGTCTCCCCAGAATGATGAGAACTTCTTCATCTTCAACCATGTCAAGAATAATGAAGTCCACAAGGAAATAAAATATATCAATTTTCACTAAAACATCTTCAACTACCACCCGTGGCTTCTTAATAGATTTATCCGCAAGTTGAAGTGTAATACTAGTAGAAATATGTTTGCAACTTTTGAGAAATAGAACAGGGCATCAAGTTAATACTTTCCCCTAAATCACCTAGAGCTCGGTCAGAAATGTGATCCCCAATAGAACAAGGAACTGTAAAGCTTCCAGGATTAGCTAACCTATGAGGGATTTGTTTCTTCAAGATTGTTGAAAAATCAGCAGTGAGCGGGATAGTGCCTACATCCTCAACTTTCCTCTTGTGGGTGAGGATATCTTTCATTAACATAACATAGATAGACATCTTTTCAAGAGCTTTAGTAAATGGGATATTGATTTCTAGCTTTTTGAAGACCCTAAAAACTTTCTGTATTGTTGCTCAAGAGTGGTTTGATAAATCTTTGAGGATAGGGTGCTTTCAAGACATTCTATGCTGTGAGCTCAGTTTTTGCCCACCTCTTTTCTTTCTTTTGCCTAGGCTTCATGTTCTCTTTCTCCTGCTCAAACTCCACTCTTTTTAGTTCTTTTTCAGGTACTGGTATCACAATAGAAGCTAATTGAGGCTCCTCTAACTCTTTCCCAGATCTGAGGGTAATTGCTTAACAACTCACCCTTGGATTGTTTTCTGTGAAGCTAGGAAGAATACTGTAAAGACACAAAAATTCATGCCTGGTTGTGTGTGAAATGTTTAAGCATAAATAGAGTCACCAATCTTCCGTAAATCCAGAAATAATGTAACCAAAGAATCCATTACAGAATACAAAGTTGATTCCTGCTCTAGGGACTTAAACATGAGTCCTAATGAGCTTATTCCGCAAAAGTCATAGCATAGGACTAAATCTGTTTTCCTAACTCCATCAGCTCACTTCTCCTCTTGTGCCGAATCTGAAAGGTTAGTAGTATCATGAGCTACACTTAGCCCAGTAAGAACCACAGTGGCCACAAGAAGGTTTCAAATAAGGCCGAAAGGAAGAGTAACATGTCTTGAGTTTAATAAAACAGTTTCATGAAATTCAGCCCAAATACTTTACTCATAAAACCATCAGAAACATTACCAAT
>JAOYMZ010031023.1:0-16644 GCA_025802335.1 Pinguicula primuliflora | reverse complement strand
TCCAAGTTGTATTACGGCTCAAATCCAATCTATTGGGGCTTCTTCAAGGTCCGGAAGTCGAATACTTTAAAGACTCATCAAATATCTTCTAACGGAAATGGCCAAGGCTTAGGGTAGATTTTCCAAAAATATAAATTTTCATTGTCTGATCATTTCGGAACTCTAATGACGTTTTATGGGAAAATTATCTTCTACAATGTTGTAGAGGTATCCAATAATAACAATATAGCTGAAAACATCATCTGCAAAAGATAAAAATCCAGAGAGATAAAAATCGCTCATGTCAACTCGTTACTAAAATCTTCTTCTTCTCGCAAAATGACAGTATCTCTTTCTTTACTTGATATCTTCCTCCTCAGGGATCTTTAAACTATGATGATTAGTTGTACAGATTACTAAGGTGATGTAGAACATAAACATGTACTCTAATCGTCCATAGCTGTAGTCATGAGCTCGAATCATGTCCTCCAGGAAAAGTGAAGGCACAACTCTTCTTCCACCTTTTAGGTGAAAATTTTCAAATCATTTTACTCCTCGTTCTTTTGTCTTGGCCAGAATTGAGTAGATCACTAATCCTAAAGTTAATATAAGGTCTCTGGTATAGATTTAAGCTAGAAAAAACTCATTGAATGACCTTGAGAGTGAAAAATATGAAGCTTCAAGATAGGAATAAAAATGTATCTTCCTTCTTCTTCCAGAGGTTCTTTGACCTTGAATATCTTTTGAACTTGGACTCAAAACATCAAAAATCCATTACATAACCCAATTTGGATTTGAGCTCAATATATGATAAGTAGTGGTGAATAGTAGCAAAAAATATGCTAAAAAGTCCTTGATTAATGGGTACAAAGTAGCCTTGATCAAATCCCCACACTTAAACCTTACTTGCCCTCAAGTAAGCTTAAAAATAAATAATAAACTTTTAAGCAACTCAATATTGACTCAATAACAACACAAACATGCAAAGGACTCTGGAATTGAAAAACATAAGGGAAAAAACTAAAATGAATAGAAGAAAAAGGAGGAAATGAGAAATATGAATAGAGACTCAAATATGCATGAATGTGCGCAAAACGTACATAGTGGCATCCCTTTCAATATAGGGGTAAGAAGTCCTAAATACTATATATTGATCAAAACAACTCTCACAATGAGATAATCTTGGAAAAATGTCAAAACATACCTCGCCTTGGCATTCTCTATACTAAATAAAGAAAAGCAACATCAAGACCTCTCCTAAGGAAATGATGTGCTAACTATATCCTCTATGCTTAACTCCTTAAATCTTAAGTAAGCTACTTGCATTGGAATCCCAAAAGAGGTTTTCATCCAAACATCCTATCAATTTTCACTAAGTATTTATTGGTGCTCCTTGTCGGCATGATCTAAGACCATGTTTATTTGATATATCAAGATTTTTTTTGAATTTTGTCATTTTTTTCCTTTTTTTCTCATCAACTATTTTCTTTTTCTTTTTATATGAACAACTAAAGAAGCATGTAAAGTACATGTAAGCTCGTGCAAAGACTGATAGATAAGTAAATATAGAAAACCATGTTTGTGTATTATGATTCTCATTTCCACATAAGGGTTTTTTTGGTAGATTTATGATATTTCGCGTACAAATTCAAAATCTACTCAAGTTCAAAGACATTTTGAAAAAAGTAGGAAGATGCACTTTATCCATATCTTGAAGCTTTGGATTTTCACTCTCAAGTCGTCCAAGGTACTGTTTTGAACTTATTTCTATACCAAAGACTTATATTACCATGTTAAGTGAGGTTCAACTCATTTCTGGCCTAGCAAAAGCAAGAAATTCAATGATGATATGAATACTTTGACCTAAAATACTTGAAGAAAAGCAGTGCTTTCACCCATCTTTGAGCACATAATCCGAGCTCATAGATGAAGCTATTAGAGATCCAAGCAAATATATATCTTATACATCACCTTTGGAAGTTATGGAAGTAATCAAGTCACTTTGGAGGAGAGCCTTGAGGAGGAAGCTATCAATCAAATAAGAAGACACTGTAATTCATCGAGAAGGAGGAGTTTGCAACACCAAAATGATTTGAGTGATTTCTATCTCTCTACTAGAATAAGCCCGTGCGCTCAGGGCACGATTCCAAGGGCAATGCGATAGTGGACAAAAGCAATGTCAATCACATGGAAGTTTGCTTATTAGCTTTCTCATTATATCTTGAGCTTTTGAATGCAAAGAAACCAAGTAATGGAATGCAAAAGACAACATCATAATTTAAAACTTCAAAAGCAGGATTTTGATACATTTTTTGAATCAAGCATACAATCTATTTGACCAAATTGAATAAGCTTCAGTGTATATATCAAACCGCCAATCAACATAACCATACAATCTGTTTTCGCCCAAACATACAACCTGTCAAACAATCTGTTAAGTCATGGGTCATGAATCTGTTTGACTAAATTGACTAAACATACACCAATCTCAAATAGCCCATCAAGGAGAGAGTATACAAAATGCTAAACATTCATGCAACTTCATTATGCAGCTCAAGGAAATGGCAGAGAGGCCTCCTGTGGGTTGTGCTACGAACACCGGATCACGTCGCTTCACCCCTATTGCTACCACTTTGCCAAAATAAAATTCAAAGGAGAGAAAGCTTTCAGTTACTTGCTTAGCTGAAAGACAAATGTCCTGTAAATCATTAAGCTGTGCTGTAAATTTCGTTAGTTTGAGTAATAAAATAAACTTGAAAAATGAGCACCCTTAAATTTAGTATTTAGTTGAAAGAAACAGGACTTACATTTTGGAATGGTTGTATTTTTCTCGCTGATGCCCTTCAGCATGAACATAGAAAGAGGTTTAGATGAGAAGCAAGGTGATAATGCCCACGAAAACATGCCAATCCGGAGGCTTTCCATGCAAAGATCAAATGGAGAATCAAAGATTCAGTTGCCATAACTATGGTGAATCTTGTTGTATAGCAGTTAATGGTTGGAATGAGAATCCATGGACTAAAGACAAATGGTGCGCCGCAAGTGGGTAAAGCTTTTCTCATTCCTTGTGTTAACCCTACAAAATCCAGACATGTGTATTTATAGACAAATATCTAATATATAGTTTCTCACTACTAACAACATTTACAAATATTGGCCCAATATGCTTAGTTCGGACTAATTCTATTTTTGCATTTTCAACATGCGGCCCACAAGATGAAGCTGAGGGTGAGAGACCGAGGCCCATCTTGGATAGTTACCTGGAAAATGCAGCAAGGGGCAGCGACTTCATCACCAAATCTGCAGGTTGATCTACTGTTGGAATATAGAGTGGATGCAGGAAACCACTTCTTTAATGATCCCGGAGAAGATGGCAATCCATTTCAATATGCTTCATATGCTCATGGAACACTGGATTGTCGACAAGATGTAGTGCTGCAGCACTATCGCAATGCAATAGAATAGGGAGATGAATTGAAACTTGCAAGTCCTTCAGTATGTAACTGATCCACTTTCATCTCACATGCAGTGGAAGCAATGCTTCGATACTCAACTTCTGCTGAAGAATGAGAGATGACAGTCCTTTTCTTGGTGCACCGGGACACACTGCACTACCTAGTTGAATGAAATAGCGCATAAATGAGTATCAAGTGTCTTGGCAAGAGCCCCAATTGGCATCAACATAAGCCGTGAGGGGCAGATCACTGTCCTAAGGAAAGTATAAGCCCATCTCCGAACAACTTGTTAAATACTTGACCACATGCAACGCTGCTTGGTAACGAGACCTGTGTGGGCATTGCATGAACTGACTAAGGTGCTACACAGGGTAGCTAAGATTAGGCAGAGTAAAATTTAAGTAAGGTAAATGGCCGATTAAACTGTGATAATCAGAAGGATCAGGCATAAGAGGTGTTTCATCATCTGCAGAAAGTTTCAGTCCTGGAGGAAGGGGTGTTGAAGCAGCTTTTGTTTCAGTCAAACCAGAATCATCGATCATATCAAGACTGTACTTTCTTTGCGTTACATATAAGCCAACTGAGGACCGGTGGAGTTCCAATCCTAGATAGTAATTTGTAGAACCTAGATCTTTGATGTTGAACGTGGTATTTAGAAAGTCTTTGACACCCTCAACACGGGATGAAGTGTCACCGGTTATCAACACATCATCCATGTACACTAATAACACAGTGAAGGAGATTCCATCATTGCAAGTGAATAAGCAATGATCGTGAACAGATTAGTTGAAACCAAATTCGAGAAGCTTCTCGGTGAGTTCCTGATTCCAATGTCTAGAACTCTACCTTAGGCCATATATTGAGTAATGCAATCTGAAGACAAGACCAGAATCTGGTGTGTTATACCCTATAGGTAAATCCATATAGAGCTCCTCTTCCATGTAAAGAAGAATTATTGATGTCAACTTGGAAGACTGACAATTTTCGGTGAACTACAGCAACCAGTAATATGCGGATTGAAGTGTGCTTTGCAACGGGGGAAAAGCTTTCAGGATAATGAAGTCCTTCAACCTGGTTATAACCCTTTGCGACCAAACGGGCCTTGTATCGAGAGATAGAGCTATCAGGGTTTAACTTAAGTTTGAACACCCATTTACATCCTATGCTGTGATGCCCAACAGGAAGAGTAGTCAATTTCCAGGTTTGATTTAGCTTGAGAGCCTCTAACTCTGTTTGCATAGATTGGATCCATGCAACATGTTTAACTGCCAGTTTGTATGTATAGGGCTCCAGATTTGATGATGTGGTAATAAGGCATGCAGCAGCAGACGATAATAGGGCTGAATGAGTCAAACAAGGAGTGTCATAATCATGTTTCCAAGAAGGAGATCGAGATATTCCTGCATTGCGCCTAAGCCCCATCGGATGAGCATCAGAAGAAGTGTCCAAGTGTGGAGCAACAGTTTCTTGTATAGTTGATGTATCCAAGGATGGAGAGATAATTTCTGGTGAATCTGAAGGAGTAGCTGAATGATGAGGAGATGGTAAAGTTTGTGCAGGAGATGAAGGCGATGAGATATGTTCAGGTGGAGCTGAAAATGGATGGATAATGGGTAGAGGTAAACTAGGAGAAGTGTGTGTAGCGACAGAGGACTTCATATCCTTGAAGGGGAACACATGTTCATGGAAAAGAACATCACGAGACACAAGAAATTTTTTGTTCTCAAGATCATACACATGATAAGCTTTACTAACAGTTGAGAAACCAACTAACACACACTTGTATGACCGGCTTTCAAACTTGTGTTTGTGAGGTGTAGTGTTGCTGATATAACAAAGACTCCCCAAAACCCGTAGGCAACTCAAATCAGGAGAGGTGTTAAACAATATATCATGTGGACTCTTCCAACCCGTAGTAGCAACAGGGAGTTGATTAATAAGATAAAAGGAAGCTAAAATAGCCTCACACCAAAAGGTAGGAGGCATAGAGCTATGGAAAAGGAGAGATCACGCCTTATCCAGGTGACAATGCTTCCTTTCCACTACACCATTTTGCTGCGGTGTATATGATGCACTTTTTTGATGAATTATACCAAGTGAAGATATAAGCTGAAGGTATGAGTGATTAACAAACTCCAAACCATTATTTGTTCGAAGTGTTTTGACTGAGACACCAAATTGAGTTTTAACCATTTGAAAGAAGCGATCAAGTAGTGAGGAAACCTTTGTTTTTCCTTTTATGAAATAAACCCAAGTTCCCCTACTAAAATCATCCACAAGAGTTAAAAAAAAAAAGGTAGCTCCAGTGTGTGATGGTGTGGAATAAGGGCCCCAAACATCTCCATGTACTAGTTCAAAAGAGTAGCAGTATGTGAAACATGAACAGGGAATGAAATCCTAGTTTGCTTAGCACGATGGCAAGTATCATCACGCTCACACGCTCCAAGCTCACATGCTCTATGCTGCACGCTCCACGCTGCACGCTCCATGCTCACATGCTCTACGATCCACGCTCCATACTCACATGCTCACACGCTCACACTCTCCACGCTACACACGCTCACACGCTCCACGCTCCATGCTCCACGCTCACACGCTCCACGCTCCACGCTCCACGCTCACACACTCACATGCTCTACGTTGCACCCAAAAAATGTGTAATGAGTGAAGAAAAGCTTTTGCTCCAAAATCAATTCTTCGCATACACAATTGCGTACAAAATGAGTGCGTACGCGAAGTATTTTTGTTCAATAAAAATTGGAATGCATGAATAGAAGTAAGAAGCCAGAATCTGATTTTCGGGATGATAACATACATAATTTGAATATACAAAATGGTTCTATGTATTATACAATTGAGGGTTTAGGGATGCGTAATGAATCAGCAAAACTGGAATATTGAAGACTGAGGCTAGAATTCAAACTGTAAATATAGTCTATTGTAAAGATTTTAAAAATATTTAAATTTATTAATTTTTCCTTTATTTTTATTAAATTAATAAACTTAAAATAAATAAAATTGGAATAATTTTTCGGTTTTTTTTCACAATTTTCATCAAACACGCGAATATGAGTGTTTATATTTTCTGTCACATTCGGAATACACAAAATCCGACACCCGACGAGTATCATATATTTTTTTCAAGTTTGTATAGTAAAATTCATACTAAAAAATATTCGGATAAGAGTTCGAGTATAGAGCTTAACTTTCGAATCGAAATATCCAAAACCAAACACCATAATAAAATAAACAAATAATAAGTTCAATTTTAGATATTGAGTACTCAAAACTTGAAACTCTAATGCAAAACATGTGAGAAAAAATATATTACAAAATAAAAAAATATGAAAAATTTAAATATATTACAAATACAAAATAATATTTGTAAACATTTTCCAGGTATCCGTTCGATATCTGAAGCCGAAATCTATAATTATAATACTTTTGTAAGGGAGGGACAAATTAGTAATTTAGTCAAAAAAATATAAATTATCCGACTAAATCCCAACTTTATAAATGAGAAATATTTTCCCTAGTCAAATAGAAAAATGTGAGAAAATATTTCCTTACTAATCCCTCCTACTAAATAACGTATTGCAATCTTTTTTGTTTTTTACAAATCTTGATAATCTTTGAGGCTCATTTCTCCTTTGTGTTTATCATTTTTCATTTTATAAATTTCATTGAGATTATGTCAAAGAGTATGGATTGGGCCTTAGGGAGAAGTTGAATTTGCACTTTCAGCCATGGAAATGCCTTCTCAATGTCGAGCTACCTTGGAACTCAACATTCTTGGGTCTAAAATCCTTTTTATCTTTTAGTTAGTGGTCAAGCATATCATTTGCAACTTTTATCTTTTATATATGTGATAATTGTCCCCAAAGGGGAGGAATGCCATAGGGTGTCTCTTCCACCTCCACTCTATGATGCAACTTCTTTTTCTGCTCCAAAGCTCTCTAGACACAGCAGTTTTCAACTAACCATACCTTCTTCTCTTAGAAAAGAACCAGTTGTTCATATAGGCCAATCAGGTATTTATGCCATTAATAACAATGTATGAGCAGCATGCTTTTAACTACTATTTTATGATTAATATTGTAATTTTTTTTTACGAGAATCGTTGACACTGATTATGGCTAGTTTAGTCCCAAAGAAAGAGCGACTATGAATGCTATTGTAAAAGCAAGGTGTGTCTTCTTCATTTGGTGCATGACAGTTAGGATGACATATTCAATATTAGTAAGCATCTCAACATTTATGTCATCAATTAATTTTCCTTCATGGCGTCATATCAGTGTCAATAATATTAGTGGGAGTTTGAGATGGTCCATGGAATATTATGAGGAAATTTAAAGATAGTATCCCTTCTCGAGCCTTTGAAAATTTTCAGGCAAGTAGTTTTATTTTAAAATTTTAAAACAAAATTGCACAAGAAGTGCACATAATAAAGACGCATTGCAATTTTATTTTACAAATCTTGATAATATTTTGGAGATCATTTCTCTTCGTGTATATCCTTTTTGGTTTGCAAATTTCACCAAGATTAAGTCAAAAGATAATGGATTAACCCCTCGGAAAGAAATTGAATTTGCACTGTCAGCCTTGATGGAAATACCTTCTAAATATCGAGCTATCTTGGAACTCAATAATCTTGGGTCTTAAATATATTTTAATCGCTGGTCGAGGATATCACATGTAATTGTTTTCTTTTGTATATGTGATCACTGTCCCTAGAGGGAAGGAATTCCATAAGATGTCTCTTCCACCTCCACTCTATGGTGCGACTTCTTTTTCTGCTCCAAAGCTCTCTAGAGACAGGAGTTTTCAACCAAGCGACCTTCTTCTCTTAGACAAGAACTAGTTGTTCATATAGTCCAATCAGGGATTCATGCCATTGATAATGTATGAGATGTGTGCTTTTCAATTACTATTTTATGATTAAGATTGCAATCTTTTTATACGAGAAGTGCTGACACTGGTGATGGCAAGTTTAGTCCCCAAGAAAGAGCGACTGTGAATGCTATTGTAAAAGCAAGGTGTGTCTTCTTCATTTCCTACGTGATGGTTAGTATGATATATTAGCAAGCATCTCAACAGTTATGTCATCAATTGTCAATAATTAATTTTCCTCCATGGCGTCATATAATTCTCTGCAGTGAGTATCCATAATCAATAATATTGGTGGGAGTAGGAGATGATCCATTGAATATAATGAGGGAATTTGAAGATAGTATTCCTGTTGGAGCCTTTGAAAATTTTCAGGCAAATCGTTTTATCTTTAAAATTTAAACTTGAATTTTCACTCAAAATTGTACAAGAAGTGCACATAATAGAGAGGCATTGCAATCAAATCTTGATAATCTTTTGGGGCTCATTTCTCATTTGTGTTTATCTTTTTTAGTTTGTAAATTTCACCGAGATTATGTCAAAGAGTATGGATTGGCCTCGGAAAGAAGCTGAATTTGCACTTTCAGTCTTGATGGAAATACCTTCTCAATATCGAGCTACCTTGGAACTCTACATTCTTGAGTTTTAAATCATTTTTATCTTTTTATCCTTGGTCGAGCATATAATTTGCAACTTTTTTCTTTTATATATGTGATCTGGTCCCCAGAGGCAAGAAATTCCATAGGATGTCTCTTCCACCTCCACTGTATGGCGCAACTTCTTTTTCTGCTCCAAAGCTCTCTAGAGACACCCGTTTTCAACCAATCGTACCTTCTTCTCTTAGACAAGAACTGTTGATAATATATGCAAATCAGGGACTTATTCCATTGATAACAATATATGAGCCGCATGCCTTCTCAGTGTCGAGCTATCTTGGAACTCAACTTTGTTGGGTCTTAAATATTTTTTAATCGTTGGTCGAGAATATCATCTGTAATTGTTTTCTTTTATATATGTGATCATTATCCCTAGAGGGAAGGAATTCCATAGGGTGTCTCTTCCACCTCCACTCTATGGTACGACTCGTTTTTCTGCTCCAAAGCTCTCTAGAGAAGGGGGTTTCAACAAAGTGACCTTCTTCTCTTAGACAAGAACCAGTTGTTCATACAGGCCAATCAGGAATTCATGCAATTGATACAGTATGAGATGCGTGCTTTTCAATTACTATTTTATGATTAAGATAGCAAGCTTTTTATACGAGAAGTGTTGACACTGATGATGGCAAGTTTAGTCCCAAAGATAGAGCGACTGTGAATGCTATTGTAAAAACAAGGTGTGACTTCTTCATTTCCTCCATGATGGTTAGGATGATATATTAGTAAGCATCTCAACAGTTATGTCATCAATTGTCAATAATTAATTTTCCTCCATGGTGTCATATCATTGTCTACAATGAGTATCCATTGTCAATAATATTAGTGGGAGTTGGAGATGGTCCATTGAATATAATGAGGGAATTTAATGATAATATTCATGCTGGAGCCTTTTTAAATTTTCAGGCAAGTCGTTTATCTTTAAAATTTAAACTTGAATTTTCACTCAAAATTGCACGACAAGTGCACATAATCGAGAGGCATTGCAATCAAATCTTGATAATCTTTTGCGGCTCATTTCTCATTTGTGTTTATCTCTTTTAGTTTGTAAATTTCACCGAGATTATGTCAAGGAGTATGGACTGGCCTCGGTAAGAAATTGGATTTGCACTTTCAGTCTTGATGGAAATAACTTCTCAATATCGAGCTACCTTGGAACTCGACATTTTTGGATCTTAAATCCTTTTTATCTTTTCATCCCTGGTCAAGAATATAATCTGCAACTTTTTTATTTTATATATGTGATCATTGTCCCCAGAGGTAAGGAATTCCATGGGATGTCTCTTCCACCTGCACTCTATGGCGCAACTTCTTTTTCTGCTCCAAAGCTCTCTAGAGTCAACCGTTTTCAACCAACCGTTCCTCCTTCTCTTAGACAAGAACTAGTTGATAATACATGCAAATAAGGGATTTATTCCATTGATAACAATATATGAGCCGCATACCTTTTCAATTACTATATTATGATTAATATTGCAATCTTTTTTTGCGAGAAGTGTTGTCATTGATGATGGCAAGTTTAGTCCCCAAGAAAGAGCGACTGTGAATGCTATTGTAAAAGCAAGGTGTGTCTTTTTCATTTCCTGCATGACCGTTAGGATGATATATTAGTAAGCATCTCAACAGTTATCTCATCAATTAATTTTCCTCCATGGCGTCATATCATTCTCTATCGCGAGTTTCTATTATCAATAATATTAGTGGGAGTTGGAGATACTCCATGAGAGAATTTGAAGATAGTATTCCTGCTCGAGCCTTTGACAATTTCCAGGCAAGTCTTTTCTTTTAAAAATTTAAAACTTGAATTTCCACTCAAAATTGTACAAGAAGTGCACATAATAATGAGGTATTGCAATTTTATTTTACAAATCTTGATAATATTTTGGAGATCATTTCTCTTTGTGTTTATCCTTTTTAGTTTGCAAATTTCACCGGGATTAAGTCAAAGAGTATGGATTAACCCCTCAGAAAGAAACTGAATTTGCACTTTCAGCCTTGATGGAAATACCTTCTCAATATCGAGCTATCTTGGAACTCAACATTGTTGGGTCTTAAATATTTTTTAATTGCTGGTCGAGAATATCATCTGTAATTGTTTTCTTTTATATATGTGATCGTTGTCCCTTGAGGGAAGGAATTCCATAGGGTGTCTCTTCCACCTCCACTCTATGGTGCGACTTCTTTTTCTGCTCCAAAACTCTCTAGAGACAAGAGTTTTCAACCAAGCGAGACAAGAACCAGTTGTTCATATAGGCCAATCAGGGATTTGTGCCATTGATAATGTATGAGATGCGTGCTTTTCAATTACTATTTTAGATTAATATTGCAAGCTTTTTATACGAGAAGTGCTGACACTGATGATGGCAAGTTTAGTCCCCAAGAAAGAGCGACTGTGAATGCTATTGTAAAAGCAAGGTGTGTCTTCTTCATTTCCTGCAAGATGGTGAGGATGATATATTAGTAAGCATCTCAACAGTTGTGTCATCAATTATCAATAATTAATTTTTTTCCATGACGTCATATCATTCTCTACAGTGAGTATCCATTGTCAATAATATTAGCGGGAGTTGGAGATGGTCCACTAAATATGAGGGAATTAAAAAAATATTCCTGCTCGAGCCTTTGAAAATTTTCAGGCAAGTCGTTTTATCTTTAAAATTTAAACTTGAATTTTCACTCAAAATTGCACAACAAGTGCACATAATGGAGAGGCATTGCAATCAAATCTTGATAATCTTTTGCGGCTCATTTCTCATTTGCGTTTATCCTTTTTAGTAAGTAAATTTCACCGAGATTTTGTCAAGGAGTACGGATTGGCCTCAGTAAGAAGCTAAATTTGCACTTTCAGTCTTGATGGAAATACCTTCTCAATATGGAGCTACCTTGGAACTCTACATTCTTGGGTCTTAAATCCTTTTTATCTTTTCATCCCTGGTCAAGCATATAATCTGCAACTTTTTTATTTTATATATGTGATCATTGTCCGTAGAGGCAAGGAATTCCATAGGATGTCTCTTCCACCTCCACTCTATGGCTCAACTTCATTTTCTGCTCCAAAGCTCTCTAGAGTCAACAGTTTTCAACCAACCGTACCTTCTTCTCTTAGACAAGAACTAGTTGATAATACATGCAAATCGGAGATTTATTCCATTGATAACAATATATGAGCCCCATGCCTTTTCAATTACTATATTATGATTAAGATTGCAATCTTTATTTGCGAGAAGTGTTGTCATTGATGATGGCAAGTTTAGTCCCCAAGAAAGAGCGACTGTGAATGCTATCATTCTCTACAACGGGTGTCTATTATAAATAATATTAGTGGGAGTTGGAGATACTCCACGAGAGAATTTGAAGATAGTATTCCTCCTCGAGCCTTTCACAATTTCCAAACAAGTCTTTTCTTTAAAAATTTAAAACTTGAATTTCCACTCAAAATTGCACAAGATGCGCACATAATAAAGAGGCATTGCAATTTCATTTTATAAATATTGATAATATTTTGGAGATCATTTCTTTTTGTGTTTATCCTTTAGTTTGCAAATTTCACCGAGATTAGGTCAAAGAGTATGGATTAACCCCTCACAAAGAAATTGAATTTGCTCTTTCAGCCTTGATGGAAATATCTTCTCAATATCGAGTAATCTTGGAACATTCTTGGGTCTTAAATATTTTTTAATCGCTGGTCGAGCATATCATCAGTAATTGTTTTCTTTTATATATGTGATCATTGTCCCTGGGAAGGAATTCTATAGGGTGTCTCTTCCACCTCTATGGCGTGACTTCTTTTTCTGTTCCAAGCTCTCTAGAGACCGGAGTTTTCAACCAAGCGACCTTCTTCTCTTAGACAAGAACCAATTGTTCATACAGGCCAATCAGGGATTCATGCCATTGATAATGTATGAGATGCAAACTTTTCAATTGCTATTTTATGATTGAGATTGCAATCTTTTTATACGAGAAGTGCTGACACTGATGATGACAAGTTTAATCCCCAAGAAAGAGCTAGTGAATGCTATTGTAAAAGCAAGGTGTGTCTTCTTCATTTCCTGCATGATGGTGAGGATGATATATTAGTAAGCATCTCAACAGTTGTGTCATCAATTATCAATAATTAATTTTCTTCCATGACGTCATTCTCTACAATGAGAATCCATTGTCAATAATATTAGTGGGAGTTGGAGATGGTCCACTGAATATAATGAGGGAATTTAAAGATAGTATTCTTGTTGGAGGCTTTGAAAATTTTCAAGTAGTTTTATCTTTAAAATTTAAACATGAATTTTCACTCAAAATTGCACAAGAAGTGCACATAATAGATAGGCATTGCAATCAAATTTTGATAATCTTTTGGGGCTCATTTCTCATTTGTGTTTATTTTTTTTAGTTTGTAAATTTCACCGAGATTATGTCAAAGAGTATGGATTGGCCTTGGAAAGAAGCTAAATTTGCACTTTCAGCCTAGATGAAAATATCTTCTCAATATCGAGCTCTTTGTTCGAGAAGTAGGTCACCTAAGCCGCTTAGGCGACGCCAAAGCGCTAGTATGTTGCCCTCCGCCTTGCTCGAATTACTGGTTAGGCCGCTTAAAAGCTTGCTTAGGCCGACGACTAGGCCGCTTAGAACTAATTGTCCATACAAGCCAATCAGAGATTTATGCAATTGATATAAATGTATGAGCCGAATGCTTTTCAATTTATATTTTATGATTCATGTTGCAATCTTTTTATACGGGAAGTGTTGGCACTGATGATGGCCTGTTTAGTCCTCAATAAAGTTTGACCGTGAATGCTATTGTAAAAACAAGGTGTGCCTACTCATTTCTTGCATAACGGGGATGCGATCAATTAATTTGACTCCATGACGTCATATAATTTTCTACAATGAGTTTTCATTATCAATAATATTAGTGGGTGTTCGAGATCAATACTATAAAAGGCCATGTTAAACGACCAAGAAACCAATTTTCTCCATGAACGAAACGACAGCCCAGTTGCTTTGCTGGATTTTTCTGCTCGCTGACGTGGACATTTCTGTTGGCTGAGTTGGCATCATATTACAGGCTCTCGAGTTTTCGGTTCGTGACACACTGAATTATATTGATTCCACATTGTTTACTCTTACCTAGGGTTTCATTAACCCGCCGCTCCACGACGCCGACGAAGAAAGATGCAGATTACCTAAAGAAATCAAATGGCCGTTAGTTTTCTACAAGCAGACGCGACACTTCAGTATCGATTTTGGTTTGATATTTGTTTTCTTTATAGTTTATATGCACAAAAAGTCTTCTTCTCCCACTTTTCTGCCCAAACTCAGTCGCTTGACCTAATCGCCCGCAGCCGCTCCTTCCTCCCGCGACTGTGTTTTTTGTGGTCGTTCACGCAAAAATATATTTTTGCCCTACAAATCTACGCAAAATATATTTTTGCCCTACAAACTGTTGGCCTCCTCTCGCGCCTCTACCCCTGTGCCTTCGTCGGCCAACCGGCTCTTATAGTGCGATGCTGTTGAGTTTGTTGGTTCCTTCATCCTGATATCCATCCTGATTTATTCCTTCATCCTGATTTTCATCTTGATTTTGTTTGTTTCTTTCTGATTTTTCTGAATTTGATTTTGTTTGTCTGTACCCATTTGTTTCTTCTTCGTGATTTTGTTGTTCAGATGCTCAACAACATCAGCAGCAACAACATTCCATTTGGTGTACAAGTATTTTCTTCTTCCGGGCTCCAAGGATCGAGGTTTAGCTGTTGATGCTTTTTAGTAGGTAAACACAAAAATCCATTCACATCCTTCATCACTCTTTTATATTCTTATAGTTTGTAATTCTCATTTCTCACTAAATTCATCATTTATCTATGGTTAATGGGTTTTGTCAATACGCAGTTTCGAAAAATAGGTTATTTTGTTGTTGGTTGGCTTCTGTAATTCTGGCACCGAACCAAGAAATCTACTCCATCAAGATTCCCCTTACTGCTATCTTAATGTGAGGTAAAAAAATACTTTTTATCGTCTTTGATTGGAACTATTCAGAAAAGGCCTTAAATATTCCTTACATGTTCAATACTCCCCTAGGTATTGCAATTTTTTCGTCATCTTTGATTGGAACTTGAACTAGGACAACAGAAGAATATGTGGCCAAAGTGATAATGGCAAGGTATGAAACACCTCCTATTATGGTTGTAAGTGATGTTGATCAGACCAAAGGAAAGCGTATGATTGTATTTTCTAGGTTGTTTCCTGCAATTTATATCTTTGGTTCGAGCCACGTCTGATATATACCATAATTCCCTTTTCAATTGTGCAGGTGGGTTGGTTCTATAGCCAATACCATTCCTACCTCAAGAAGGTTTATTTTTCCGTATTTATCTTTTTGGTATTCAGTGTTTAAGCAGGTGGGTTGCTCAAAATGATTCTAAGCAATGGACACCTGTTTTTGCCCGTCTCTGACATAGGAATAACAATAATTCTTGAGGGTCTCATTCATAACTGTCAAGGTAAATAATGATGTTGTCAATCTGTGATTTAATCTCTTTATCTTGATCCATTGTACATCTTCAGAATTTTGGACTTCTTTGGGAAAGACTAACCACCCTTATTATCTGTGTTTACGCATTATGAAGAATTCTTAAGATTTTTGGAATTCAGTTGCAAGCGTATGTGAAGAGTGGTGTAGAGATGGATGTTGCAAAGCACATAAAAAGTTGTTCGTCAACAAATACATACATCCTACCTTGGCATTACAATATTGAAATGTGGTAATATATCTCTGAAATACTTTTATATTCAGTTTTGAAATACGGCCGTATTTTGTTTTTGTTTGATTGCACGTATGATCAGTGATGATTGAGAAATGCTTCTGAATTAGTTCAGTTTGCCTGTTGTGGTTGATAGTAATTGTTTTGAATTTGGTGTTTGTTCTAAATTTATTTTTTAAAGTGAATCCCACATTCGAATTGCTTGAAATTTGTTTGGTTCAACTTTTCAGATGGTTGCATTTGATGTTTGGCTGTCAGTGATATCAATTTTGTCCGTTGCAGTTTTGTGGCATCGAACTTCTCACTCAAAAGTTGAGTTACTTGAAAATAAATCTACACCTTGAATTCCTCCTATCTAGAGCCACCTATTTTGCTCATTTAATTACCTGTAGATATGTGCATGGAGATGTGAAGCATGAGAACTTTTTTGCTTGGCGCACCTGGAACATCTGAGGAGGCAAGACTTTTTCTGGCATACTGGACATTGTTTGTGCAATGTTTTAGAGAAAGAGATTAATCACCTTTGAAATTGGCCAATTGCACAATTTTGTTCCCTAATTTCAGCTACCAAAAGGGGTGATACTTCAAGCGGTCTTCATGTTGGTTATGATCAGCGTCCAAATAAATTCGAGTTAAATAATATTCCATTATCTTCTGCCTTGGTCTTCATTAGTTCCACTTTTGTTCTGATTGTTTTTGCTGATATTGTGATGATTAGGAATATTACTTTATCAGGCTTCGCTCTTTCTGTTATTTGATAATGCTTACTCATCCGTAGGGATTATAAGGAAACATATCTTGATTGATGAGAGAGAGGCTCACGCTTTGATTGCTGCTACAAAGGAATTGGAGATGAATGTTAGGTTCCGAGGTATTATAGACAATTGATGAATTTACTCATATGTATGATTTAAT
>JAOYMZ010031012.1:0-16649 GCA_025802335.1 Pinguicula primuliflora | reverse complement strand
GGATACATCAAACTCGCAATCATCAGTTGTGTATTACTCTTCCTTGAAACCAAATTTCACCTACAAACATGCAATATACAGAGGTTGACCTTATATTATATCATTCGCACAACTCATTCAATCAGCATCACAATGTCCCTCAATGTCAATTTAAGATTAGTCCATTGCTAGGTGCACTATTCAGGTACCGCTGAATATAATATAAATCATCCATTTGATCATTCTTGGGAAAAGCATATTTTGGCTTGCCACACTTATAATAGATATGTCACGACGAATGTGAGTCAGATAGATCAATATGCTCATCAATCTCTTATATATCTCACGTGTAGGGAGATTCTGTCACACCATACATGTTCTTAGTTGGGTAGAAAGTTTAAGCATGTTTCTTAGTGTGGCAGGTGGGCCGGTGTTTAACACTTTGTACGAGCCTGCCGACCGACCAATCCCGCAGTACCACGAGAGCACTGCATAATATGCAGTGATGATGTCACTGTATACTCCCCAAGTCCATTAATAGAACCTTTCTCGTCGATTTCATGTGAGCTAATGTGCCCATCAATCCTTATGGTTCAGTATGATTAAGGTTATATTTTGCGCGAACTTTATTTTAGTTCTTATATACGTCTTCTATTATTAATTATTATTCTTAGAAAAAATGATGTTTTGCACAAGTAACTATTTTAAAAGTTTAATTTAATTATATATTATAAAATCAATATTAAATTATCAAAATAATTTTAATTTAACTAATTATTGATGAAAAATGAGTATACCTTTATCTTTTAAATTCAAATTTTTGGAAAGAAAAACATATTTCTTTTAAAAAGTTTTGATTCTAATTTCTAAGTTGTACCCAGTTTTGATTCGCAAAATAATTTTAAATAGTTAAATCCAACATATCCTAACCCACACACCACACCAAACTAAATATGTCCAGTAAATTTCGCCTTTAGGCAGGGTATGAGGAGGGTAAAATGTACGCAATCATACTCCCACCCCACAACATGATGGAGTGATTTTTCCGTTGAGACGAAATTAAAGAAAAAAAGAAAAAAAATATAAAAGAAAATAATAATAATAATAATAAATTAAAAATAATATAATAATAAAAAGGAGAAACAAGTATAACTGAAATATTTATTATGCACCACGTACATACCATCAGTTAAATCATGATGGAGAGATTTAACTGAAGTAACGATCAAACTAAATAGCTAAATAATTATCAATCTAGAGATCAATAAGTAAACAACTACTCTATATAGTCTTATGTATCTTTAATCGTAATATGGCGTTTCCAACTCGTCCTATCAGAGGTCATGTCCTCGGAAAGGTTTAAATCTAACCGAATCTGCTCATCTCATCTCCTCTTAAGTCTCTCCCGTCCTCGTCGGCCTTCGACTTGTAATTCTTCGACTATTCTGACTGGATCGTCCAGACTCCTTTTGCGTACATGACCACACCATCGCAACTTTCCTTCCCTCAGTTTGGCACTTATAGATGCGACACCAAGTGTATCTCTAAATACCCAATATAAAATAAATGATCTGTGTATTCTAATTTCTAATTCATTCACATTATTTAATTTCCAATTCCCATTTCATTTATCATGCAGAGAATGTGGAAGTACGTCCCCCTTTTCTTTTTAATTTTTTTGTCTTGGCGTCCAGTTTTTGTACCATAAAAGGGCATGCAACTCCTCCTCTCCTCTGCTCAACTGGTGAAGAATCTTGATACTTGAAGACATTATCAACACTCAAAGACAACAACCCTTTTATTTGCAACAAGTGAAGATCAACCTCGGCTGATATTCCCTTGTCCTGTGAAGGGATTTCCTGCTCATCACACCAAATCACCAGAATCTCAGACAGACCCAACACCAATTCCCAGAAAGAAAAAAATCGTGTAACATGATCTCTTTATTTAATGCCATAGTCATCCCATTGTATATCTGCAGATATTCTCTAGTCTTACTCTCATTCATTGCTTTAACGTTAATATCCATATAAACATAATATAATAGTGGTGTGATGAGTGCTTTTCTTGTATATTTGACTTGTTTGAGTTGATCTTCATTGTTATTCTATTCTTCTCTATCTTTTTTCTGTAGACAAAAAAAAAGATGCTTTCAGGTCCGAGTGGTTATGTACTGGGGAGTGAAAATGCAAGTCTCAGCCCAAGATCCATGGCGGAAGCAAAAGCTGCAGCAGCAATCAACACGCACAGAGAAGCTGAACGCAGGAGAAGAAAAAGAATCAATGGCCATATCGCCACGCTCAAATCCATTCTCCCAAATGCAATCAAGGTAAAATACAGAGACACACACATCATAAAGTTTTGATCTTTCGGTTTTATTTTCTCCTAATCATGCTGCCATGAAGATGAATAACGTTATTATGATAAAAAAATAATAATAGACGGACAAAGCTTCTTTACTCGGAGAAGCAGTGCGGCGAGTAAAAGAGCTGAACAGGGCAGCCGCGGAATTAGCGGCCATGGAGGAGAAAACTGAGAATTCCTCAAATCCATCATCAACCCACAAGGCGTTGAAGTTCATCTTCCCCAGCGAAACGGACGAGCTGAAAATCTGCCTTTGTTCCGACGGCGGAACCGGCGACGGCGGTTCGGGCCTGGTGAAGGCGACATTGTGCTGCGAGGATCGGCCCGATATAATGTTGGATTTGATCCAGGCCCTGAAATCCGTCGACGCGAAGGTGGTGAGGGCGGAAATGTCCACAGTTGGAGGCCGGACAAAGAGTATACTGTGGGTTCGATTGTCTGTCGGGAATGAAAACGATGTGGGTCTAGCGATACTCAGGAGGGCACTGAAAGCAGTCATCGACAAGTCCTCTCTGTTGGCGGGTTCGGGCCAGGCTTTGCCGGGCAGCAAAAGGACCCGTTACTATCCTTCGTAAAATCTTTTGGCTTTTGGATGGTTACGGTTTTTGGTGGGAATGAATGGCCCCGCAAATGGATTAGAGTCAAGGACAGGTTGTTTTCATGGTTCAGAGAATATGGGGATGGGACGACAACATATGTTTTATGTTTGTTTGCTTATCGGTGTGCACGTCGACTTCTCGAACACTGATTTTCGGCTTTGGCACATGTTTTAGATTAAGGGTTGCAGTTGTGTGAAAAGTAGACTCAGTTGTAGAGTATCATTTATTGTAGTTTTCTAAGGTGGATCAATACATGGATACCTGGCTTCAAGATATTATGGTTCTCAGATTATGTTGCTGTTGCATATTTGGAGAATCAGTTGATGATACCCATAGAACAAAAAACTGACATTTTTGCTTTATAAAAGTTGCAGGGATTGTAATGAATATAAGTATATGTTTTGGGACAATATGTTGTGGCTTATATTTGAGACATCACTGACCAGGAAACGCATTCCACCATGAGATTGGAGTTGGACTGAGTGGAGTAAGTTTTCTTGCGGAATCCAAATACTTTTCTGTTCCTAAGTACACTCAATATTCATGTTTATCAGAAATCTTGTTTTCCAGCTTCAGTCCATTGATTATATAGTTTTTGATATTTTGCGGTGGGATGATTGCAGTTTGCCGATGGCTGAGATAAAAGGAATGTTCATCTGTTTCCCAGAGCTTTAACAACCAGATCCTTCTTGATTTCACATCATTACTTCCTCTCCTCATGAAATGTATCACAAAAGGGAACTAATGACACTTCAAGTAGCACCTGCCGTCCGGCCCGAATGCCGCTTAAGCACACCGTTCGAGTACCGTCCAGTGCTTTCTCGAACATAGCTACCTGCCAACTTAATAGAGTTTATTAATGGGAATCATCTGCATGTTTCGAGCTTTACTAGCAATGGAAGACAACTGTCTCATGATTCCCTGATCAAAACGAACCTCATCTGTATCAGGCTCACCCTGAAAAGTTGCAGCATAAATATAACAAAAAGATCAGACCGAAAGTACAAAACAATAGACAAAACTACTTCCATCTTGGGCAGCTTACATTGTTCAGTTCAGTTGAGTAGCTTGATTCACATGGGCTTGTTCAATTCTCAATGTCACAATCTCAACACTCTGCGTCTCAACTAACAGTTCTTGGCTGTGAAGATTCACGCCGACTTATAAAAAGAGGTTTCTTTCTTCATTGAGCTTTGAATCTAAAAAAAAAAAGCAGTCAATAAGATTGAACCTGCATAAGTCCTTTAGGACAAGAATCTGTGAGCACATGGGCGTTCTGTGCGCCTATGAGACCTAAGAAAGATTTGTCTGAAGATCAAAGTGCTATAAGTGTTAGGAAAGAATTTGATTTGACCAAAGTATGATCCTTAATTTTTAGGGATCACATTTCATTAATGGTAGGCACTCTAGTTGAGGAGAAGATTGTGTAAATGACTATAAAACCGTCTATTAAAGGAGACGAAAAAAATAGTTGAAAAAAACACAAAAAAATAGGAAGAGCTCTTCCCATAGAGTAGGCAATTGTCGAACCACGTAAATATTCGTGTTCTTTATAATTCCACATATAATTCTGCTTAATATGATATCAGAGCAGGTTTCTACCTATTTTTCGTCATCTACTTAGGGTTATCCTTCTTTTTTCCGACAAACGGCGCACCATGGGAGATAAAATCCTGGTGCTAACCAATCAAGGTGGTGATTTAGCCACACAATTCGAACAATTCCAATTGTTCATGAAGCAGAAATCAAAAGATGCTTCCTCATCATCCTTCGTGACAGAGTCAGAGGATCAGCAGAATCACTCTGCTGTGATCGAGTTTAAACTGGACGATCACAACTATGTTCTTTGGGCCAGACTCATGGAGGTATACATCATGGGTTGCAGCCATATTCAATACATAACCGAGGAGGCGAAAGCCCCGGAAGTATCAGATTCGGGTCATTCAAAGCGGAGAGAACAGGATTCACAACTTTTTGGCTGGATCACGAGATCCATGGAGAAGAAGTTGGTGCAGAAGTATGCACATTATCCAAATGCATATGAGCTTTGGAAAATCCTCAAGAGGACGTTTACAGTAGGGGAGGACAGTCTCCAGGTCTACGATCTGATTACAAGGATCGATAGGCTAAAGCAAGGAACAGCGACAATTGAGGACTTTTACGCCGAATGTTCATCTCTTTGGTTAGAAATTGATCGGAGGCGACCCAATCCAATGGAAATTGTCAAAGACATTGATAGATTCAATCAGATTCAAGATGAACACCGACTATTCGGATTTCTCGCAGGGCTGAACGACACTTAGGAGCTAATTATCCGAGATTTACTGAAACTCAGTCCTTTACCCTCAGTGGAGGTCGCATACACGACGGTTCGGCGGGAAGCCACCCAGAAACTCATCATGAATTCCACGACAGCTTCTGACTCGCTCAACCCATCATCAGGCATCGGAGCAAGACTTGCAATTCGGGACGATCAGGGACACAACATTCGACCAAGAGCCGGAAACACACAATTCATGCCCCAATGGTCAAGTGGACACCGATTAGAAGGCCGTGTGACAGCGGATTCATCATTTCGGTTGGAGGACAAGGATTTTACTATTTCGTATTATTTATCGATGATTGTTCTATAATGACATAGATTTACTTTCTTCGTCATAAATCTGAAGTATTTAAGAAATTTTCCACATTTTATCATATGGTTTTTACTCAGTTCAAAACCAAAATCTAGATTCTTCGTTCCGATAATGGGGAAAGTTTGTAAACCAAAAAATGCGTGATTTTTGCTCTCAAACTGGGATGGTACACCGAACCACTTGTTCTTATTCCCTTCAACAGAATGACATCGCAGAAAGGAAAAATAGATTCCTTCTTAAGATTACTAGAGCACTTATGTTTGAATTAAAAGTTCCACAATACTTTTGGCCAGAAGCAGCTTCTACTGCCACTTATCTAGCCAGTCGCTCCCCACTCGTATCTTGCAATTCAGGACACCTATCCAGGTTCTATCCGAACTTTCGAAAGTATCACCTCCCTTGACTCTTATTCCCAGGATAATTGGGTGCTCTGTATATGTGCACGTTCCAAAGGTGAACCGGTCGAAATTCGACCCTTGTACTAAAAAATGTGTTTTGTGGGATATGGAACCTCGTAGAAGGGGTATCGTTGTTATAATCCCCTTACTCGACGATTTTTTATTACCATGAATTGTGATTTCGTGAAAACTGAATATTTCTATCATACACCTATCCAATCCAGCCGTCAGGGGGAGATACCTGAAGAGGACTTACTCGATTGGTTGAGCCCTTCCATCAGCAAGGTGTTGCCACACTCTCTGGATGTACCTCAAGTACCCTTGTCATCCATTTCATCCCAACTCCCATCTACATCACCTCACGTGCCTCCCGCACGACAGCTACCTGAACCACATGACACGAGTAGACTGCCTGCTTCAGCCTACGACAGCAACATAGTACAGTCAGATCTAGCAGGGCAACCTCAAGGGTCATCTTCGACGGATGTTGAGGTAAGTACATTGTCCCCTGATCCAGTCTCATTGGATATTATGCCTTCTGACCGTGATGCAGGATCTTCTTTGGATATTATGCCTTCTAACCATGATACAGGATCCCCGGTGATCCCTATTCGAGTCCTACCTGACCGTTCTACTTGAGGAATTCCCCGAAGGCGATTTACTCCAAATCATGACTCCGAAACCAAAACATATCCGATTGTTGATACCGTCAGGAGAGCATGTCTGCATCTGCCGAGCATTCTCTGTTGCAGTGTATGGTGCGGATATTCCTCGCAGTGAAAAGGAGGCCTTAGAGCTCCCAGAATGGAAACATGCTATGGAAGTTTAGATGAGTGCCCTAAAGAAGAATGAAACCTGGGAGAAATGTAAGTTGCCTTCAGGAAAGAAACCTATTGGTTGCAGATGGGTGTATAGAATTAAACGCAAGATTGATGGTTTTATTGAAAGGTTCAAAGCGAGGTTGGTGGCAAAAGGATATACTCAGACGTATGGTGTAGACTATTCAGAGACGTTCTCTCCAGTGGTCAAACTTGACACAGTTCGGGTCTTGTTCTCGTTTGCCGTGAATCTAGATTGGCATCTTCACCAGTTTGATGTGAATAACGCTTTCCCCCATGACAACTTATCTGAGTAGGTATATATGTCTCTTCCACCTGGTTTTTCTACTGAGTTTCGTTGCCATGAGGTATGCAGATTATGCAAGGTTATATGGTTTGAAGCAGTCACCCAGGGCTTGTTCCAGGAGGTTCGCGATCTTTATGAAGAAGTGTGGGTACATCCAGAGCAATTCCGATCATACCTTATTTATGAAGCATCGGGACTAAGGCATCACTTGCCTCATCATCTATGTTTCGACATGATTATCACAGGAGATGACACTGTTGAGATAGGAGAGTTGAGGGAAAGCTTGTTATAAGAGTTTGAGATGAAGGACTTAGGGATGTTGAAGTATTTTCTTGGTATAGAGGTGTTGAGATCTAAGAAGGGTATTTATATAGATCTAAGAAGGGTATTTATATATCTCAAAGGAAGTATGTCCTGGATCTTTTAGCTGAGACAAGGTTGTTGGAGTACAAACCAGTTGACACACCCATGACACTCAACCATGGACTGAAGATGGTGGAGAGAGCTGAACTAGCTTGATAAGAACAAATACCAGTACTTGGTAGGAAAACTGATCTATTTGGCACACATACGGCCAGATATCGCATATGCTATAGGAGTGGTGAGTCATTTTATGCGCAGTCCTCAGAATGACCATATGGAGGTAGCGTTCAGAATCTTACGATATTTTGAAGGGGTCACCGAATACTGGGGTTATGTACTCTAAAAATGAACATTTGGAAATTGAAGGCTATACTGATGCTGATTGGGCAGGAAGCCCTATAGACATGCGTTCTACTTTGGGGTACTTCACCCTTGTTGGAGGAAAGCTTGTTACTTGGAGGAATAAGAAATAGAATGTGGTGGCACGATCTAGTGCTGAGGCAGAATTTCGAGATATGGCCAGAGGAGTAATAGAGGTTCTGTGGCTTGTAAAATTGATGGCTCAGCTTGGATTTTCACCCAAGCACGCATGTCCCTTGATGTGTGACAACAGGGCGGCTATCCTCATATCGAAGAACTCAGTTCAATAAGATCGAACAAAGCACATCGAGATTGATCGACATTTTATTAAAGAGAAGATTGAGGGAAAGATTGTGACGCTCCCGTTCGTGAGATCAGATGACCAACTTGCAGATATCTTGACGAAGGCGGTCAATGATCGATCATTCCAAGAAGTATTGTCCAAGTTAGGTGTCGGATATCCATCACCTAACTTGAGGGGGAGTGTTGAAAAAAGAATTTGATATGACCAAATTCTTCCCATATTATGTGATCCCTAATTTCTAGGGATCACGTTCCCTTAATGGTAGGGACTCTAGTTGAAGAGAAAATTGTGTAAATGACTCTATAAAACCGTGTATCAAAGGAGAAGAAAAAACACAGGAAAAAAATACAAAAAAATAGGAAGAGCTCTTCCCGTGAAGTAGGTAATTGTCGAACCACGTAAATATTCGTGTTCTTTATAATTTCGCATATAATTCTGCTTAATACTAAGATAGAAAAAAATGATGAAAACAACGCGAGGAAAGCTTACCACTAAATATATAAATGGTATTAGTGTGTGTAACCTAAAAAACCAACCAATTTCCACAGTTACCCTCTAAAGGCTGTGTTTGGTATCCAGGACAGAATAAACCTAGTTTGGGGAAATTGTAGGATAACCATGGGAATTCCTTAGTAATCCTGTTTGGTAACAACTGTGTTTCAAGAGCGACAACTTTAACTGCCTGTTTGGTATCAGGGAGATTATAGTAGGATTTCGGTCAGAAATTGTATTATTTACCATTTTGCCCCTTACCTGTTAGCACTTTATAAAATCGTTATTTAGCAGACAAAATATCAGATTTTGCGCAGCTAACAAGCTGAACATGCAGAACATCAGATTCTGCGTAGCTAACAAGTAGAACATCAATAACATCAGAACAAAGCAATAAGAATAATAAACCCATTCGCAACGAAACAAATAACCACCACCCGCATCACAGTCCCAACAAAACAGAACAAAGTAATAGCAACACCGTTTCATCAGTCTCAAAGCAATAGCGCATCAAACTTAGCTGAACTCTCCTGCTACGAATCCTAAAGCAATCTTTCGTCGACGGTCATCATCCAAAATCTGTCAAATCCTAAACTGCACAAGAGATTCTCAACAATACGAAGTTGTTGGGTGAAGATGAGCTCTTCAATTTGTTCAATCTGCTTCAGTAATGTACCTATCTTCGTGTCGGGTCCATCCACTTCCACAACATTCTTCTTCGTAGCTAGTAGCTCCTTACATACCGCCTTTACAGTTGCCAAAGTTTTGGAATCACCTAACTCCAAGTCTGAGGCCACTTCTAGTTTTGCCTTCTTCCTAGGAGCCCTAGATGCGTGGGTAGCACCTTGTGCGGCTGTTGTGGATTTATCTGAGGAAGGTCCCCTTCAAATCCTGATCTGAAGTCTGTTTCTCATCCTCCACGTACCCATCAATTAGCTGAACCAGTCTCTGGGCAGCTATGTTGGGCTTCAGGGTTCCTGTGATCCCTTGCACCTGAACCAGTCGCTCCAAATTGACCAAACAACTCAGCCCATTGTTCATAGTAGGAGAAAAACTTTCCTCGCAGCGTCAAGAACTTGCTGTTCGACTGTTACAAAAAAATGTTCTCATCAACAAATGATATGTAATAGAAATGAAAGATAGTTTACATAAACTAAAAGACACCGAAATATCTCCTGTAACTCTTTTCAGATGTCCTCAGAGTCAACAACAACGCTATGGGTGCTCTGGTCAGTCGCCACCCCACTTCTCTTTGCAAACTCTGAAATTAGCCTGTACTGTTTGGCCCAGGAATGTAATTTATTGTCAACGTTCGGGCCCTTCACTCTGCTCCCGGAGACTTGGCTCCTAATCTGGGCTGCATATTTTTCATAGGCACCTGGCCTCCATCCTTAACTAGACTTCCACCCAACCTGATTCAGCTCTATCATCGGTGAAAGGAGAACCTTTTCTTCAGCAGGGTTCATGTACAATTTCTTTCCTTCGACTTTCACAGTTTCCTTCGCTTTCTTCTTCGGTGCGGGTTTCTTGACTGGCTTCCGTAGACTGGACGTGGGTTTGGCACTTGGTAACTCATCATCGTCGTAGTTATCCGAAGTCATTTCTTGTGGATCGAAGTCGCTGTCCATCAAATTCAAACCTATGTAGAAGAAACCAATTATTAAAAAACTGAAGGATCGAAATCGCTTATGTACCAAAAAATACAAGACTCGTGCAACTGACATTAATTGAAGTAAAAATCATAAATAGAACAGATACAGCCCCAAACATTCTTGATTCTATAACCAACATAAACACAAATGCAGAAATAAAACATTGCAAGGATAACCTAAACATCATGATTTGAGGAGGAGAATGCGCTGAATAGAAAACAAGTATATACCATTCAACAGAAGCCACATGAATCCAGACAAATTCTGTAATCTAACAGAAAATAATAGCAAAACAAACAAACATTATAAATCACTGCTCAGTTATGATATCTTCTGTAAACCAAATAAAAATAATAATAAAACCATTTCTGTAATACAAATCATAACTTTACTAACCCAAGACTGACTGCTAACCCAAGATGGCAAACCAAAAAATTATGTAAATACTGGTTAACATAGTTTCTATGACTGCAGCAATTGAAACAAATCTTGTGGATAAGGTGAACATAGTATCAGAAAATTAACAGTTTCGAATTCATTAGAGCAAAGCTTGAAAAATTATAAAACTACATGTGCTACAACAGCAATCCAAAAGCTGTAATATGAGTTCCCTACATTCAAACACACACAAAAAGGCATGAAAATTGCAAACCCTAGAAACGCTATTTCGAATCGAAATTGACAAATTGGCATAAATTCGCAGTTGAAAAAAGGAAGAAAATGCCCTACTGGAAAGTATATGACTGGTGACAGCCTACGCCGTCAAGTTTACAGTGGAACGCCGGCGAGCTTCCATCGAACGTCGAGAGGAGATGAAATGTCGCGGTTGAAGTTTGTTTTTCTGCGCAGAGAAGAAGGCCGTAAGGTTGAAAAAGAAATGAGATAATTGTTTTAGGTTAATTCAGGGAGTCCGCCAACCCTCCTCGCAGGCGGGACAAAATTTGGCGAGTAGACCCGCATTTGTCACTGCCCGGACCATAAACCTCGGGCAGTACATTTTAAAAAATTCGGATACCAAACGGTTAGTCAGCAGGAACAACCCAGAAAACCCACAATAAACCCTGGCAAACCTGAATACCAAACCCAGCTATGATTTTGGTTTTAGGAAACACTTTGTTGAAAGACGATAAGTAGAAGGAAAGGAAGGATACCTAGAAAACCTTTTAACACACATAAATCACTCCCGAGTCACAATTTAGTGTTTATTGGTATTAATAGATATACGTAATACATTTGTTATAATTGGGATCAAATGTCAATATTTAATTAATTATATATAATTATATACAACAACATTTTGTTCAGAAAACATTTTAGTTGAGGGTTCTGTTCAAGATGACAATTTTAGGTACCGAAGTGCTGAGTGATCACTCTTCGCACTATCCAAATGCTTATAGTGCCTATACGACGGGCGACCTCTGACCGCTTACAGATCCTCAAACCCTTTCGAGAACAATGGTTGAGAGTTTAGAGACCATTAAATTTGTAAATATAATATATAATTTATTTTAATGATCAGCGTTTAAGTTACAATTTTAATTTTTTAAAGTTATTCTAAAACATGAGCATTGCATTTGCAGCCAATTCCAACCCTCTTTTGGCAAGCAGGTCTGCCAGTTGGTTCTCAACTCTTGGGATAAACTAGACAAAAATCCCGGTGCAGTTGTTCAATATGCCCTTGACCTGGGCCACCATGGATCTGAGGTGAAGGCTCTCTTCCTTCCCCGTGAGCAGATTTATAGCTGCAATGGTGTCCGACATAATCTTGACATTTTCATAGTTCATGTCCAAGATGAGCTCCACACTCTTGAAAATAGCCCTTAGCTCAGCCAAAACAACTACGCATGGATTGATTTTTGCTGCAAAACCTGTCACCCATTGGCCATTGGAGTCATATACACCCCCCCAATGGCAGCTTCCAAGGGTGGCTGACATACGACGGCATCCACATAAAACAAGAAGTTGAAAGCTTGGTTTGCTTGCGCAATTTGCACAGCGGGACAAAAGGGTAAGCACCTGAGTACATCAGCTCTCAGTTGATTCTGACAAGATGTATTAAAAAAGATCTTCTGATTTTCATGAAACAAACTTATGATGCTAGCATGTATTGATGCAGGTGAGGCCTCCTTGTCCTGGAAAACCAACTGATTTTGGGCTGTCCAAAGCCTCCATGTTGAGATTTCAAAGAGGATTCCCCAGCAGTCCGTCAAAGAAGATTCTGTTAGATTGTTATAAAGCCATGGCAGGTGAGATTGGGCCGGCCAAATATCTACAGGTAAGGTGCAGTTAATTCCTCTTATCCGTTGGCTTATACAAGCGCTAGATCAGGGCCAACATTCTCTACTATCACTGCACCCGGACCTGTAATTTTCGATCCTCCTTGAATTCGTGTAAACTCTTTGTATACTTGGCTTTTTTTAAATACATAGGAAGCTAGACGCCTGAAATGAAAATACAGAAATTCCTCAAGGTGGTCTCTGGCGAAAGCGGGTCTCTCAAACAAGGATGCTCTTCTTCATCTCTTCTGCTCAACGCAGACGGGTCTCAGTACACCCTTCCAGTACCCAGACTTCTGCATTTGCCAATTCAACTCAGGTTTTTGGCAATTGGATGACCCTGGCCAACGTACATCCTCCCAACTTCTTCATTCCCAGGTGGCTGCAATCCATGACGGTAACCCTGAGGATCACGGAACACAACAGACTGGCTCCACTTTGGTGCACCATGGGGGGGACGCCAGGGGATCGACCTCGCTCCCGCACGCAATGGGGGCGGACGGGAGACGGGGCCGTGGAGCTCGGAAGCACACTCTCGGAGGCACAAGAACCTTGGTGTTATATCAGGAAGCGAATCCGACTGTAGAAAGGTCCATCATACAGGAGCAGTCACGATCGGCAACGACACAGCTGACGAGAGTCCTGGTTCTCTCATTCGTCTATGTATACTTGATTTTAGCCTCCAGTTGTATTAAAAAAAGTTATTCTAAAATAAAATTATTTAATAAAATCATTTTTGTGACACACCTCTTTATTCCGCAAAATTGCACTAAGGATTTTGATAGAAATAGAATTTGGAGATAAATAAAATTTATATCAAGTCTGTTTGCTGGCCCAAATGGGAAGGAATAGAATCATGCAGACGCCGCGCAGTGACATTTTACTGAAATTAGGGGGTAGAATTGGAATTGGATGACTTTCCTCATCTCCATCGTCATCTCTCTGCTTCTTTCTTCACCGGAAAATTTAGCTTAGGCCTCCATGACACCATTCTCCGCGCTGCAACTGCGTTCCTGTCAATGGAACTTCTTAGCGGTACCGCATACTCTTTTATTCGGCGGCAGTCATTGTAACTCTAGGACTCGTGGGTTAGGCTGCCTTGCAATGCCTACTGCTCCCACTTCAACTTGTATGGAACAAACCGAAGCTGGTATGTCGAAGAATCATTCCACGTTGAGAGATCTGTGTGAAGGCTATGTTCCTGATCAGGTGCTCCACAGGTAAGCTCTCGTTTTGTTTTGATTAAGGGAGTCAATGTTTGCCACATATGGTAATAGTTTCCGAATTTTGGTCAATTTCAAGTCTGTATCCGTAGTTCTTTGATTGGAGTGATACGTGATGGCACTGTCTGTTTACTTTCGTGGTTTGGATAGGTGATTTTATGATCTCTTAAATTAGATACTTTTCGTTACTGATATCAGATTGGAGGATGTTGGATACATTGAACCAACACCTGTGCAGAATGATGCGCTACCCGTGTTATTCTCAGGCCGTGACTGTGTGATTCAAGCTCAGGTGTATACCATCATTAGTGTTATATACTTGAATATTGAGACTGTTATATACTTGTTGAGCCTCGAGCTCTGCTGAACGTATCAAAGGAGCAATCTTTCTGCTTCATTGCCTCGCTTTTTTCTTATAATTCCCAAAATGTGCATAGAATCTAATTCCCAAAATGTGCATAGAATCGTTGTTGATGAGAGACAGTTAAAGATCGTTCTGCTGGAAATGGTATCTAATGGTTTTGCATTCTCCTTTCCTCATTTGGTTCTCTAGACAGGTTCCGGAAAGACGTTAGCCTATCTGCTTTTGATATTCTCAGTTATAAATGGCCAAAGGTCTGCTGTGCAGGCCCTGGTTGTTGTACCTACGAGGGAACTTGGCATGCAGGTAGAGTGCTCAGTTTCCTGCTTCTTTTATGTCCATAATAGGTTAGCAGAACTTTTAAGTGATCTTTAGTATAAATCTTTATCTTGTCTCGAAAAGGTGGCTAGAGTTGCGCGCAAGTTGGCTGTAAAATCTCCAGAGCTCGATCCAGAGCAGAAGTCATGTACAGTGATGGCACTTTTAGATGGTGGGACATTGAAAAGGCATAAGAGTTGGTTAAAGGTAATGCAAATTTGAACTGCTTTCAAGTTTTCGCATCACTTATTGCTGATTTTATTGCATTGCTGATTATATATTGCATTACTCATCTGGGAGCTCTCTTTTGTGATCCAGTTGCTAATAAATACTAATGGGACTTTACAACAAAGTCCTGAATCAACCTGCGGTAAGTTTTATTTTCTAACAGCACTTGGTGTATTGACAGGCGGAACCTCCTTCGATTGTAATTGCTACTTTGCAAAGCCTCTGCCTAATGATTGACAGGAAAATTCTTAAGTTGGATTCTATGCGGGTGTTGGTAATTGACGAGGTAATGAAACTTTATTCTCTCTTTTGGCGTTTGTTCCATTCATAACCTCTATTTACAGAATTTCTTCATCCAAAAAGCTTATATCGCATGCCATGCTTACTTTTGGAGCTACGACTATAGAATGAATTTGGTCATTAGTCGTTTCATTTATCTACCAGCTTCTTTTACTTGATACTTACCGCTAACTCTGATCGCCATAAAATGTTCTTCCCTGATTTTGGCAAGTGGGGCATATTTCCCATGATGTTACGGTAATATTCTCCGTTTTGCAGGTTGATGTCATGTTCAATTCTTCCAAAGAAGTGAGTTTGTTGAAAAAACTTTTGACTGTTCACACATCTATCAGTAACCGTCAAACCATATTTGCCAGTGCATCAATTCCTCAGCATAGACGTTTTCTCTATGATTCTATTCAGCAGAAATGGACCAAGGTTTGTGAATACGACGTCTCCTTGTGTGCATGCGAGAAGCTCGCTGAAATCACATGCTAAATTTGTGAAACCTGCATTTCTTCTTTCATTTTAATAGGCGGATGTTGTTCATGTCCATGTAAATCCAGTTCAGCCGATGCCTTCATGTCTATATCACCGGTTTGTGGTATGTTTCTGGCATTTGAGTTGTCGTTGTTTCAATTTCTGCCTTAATCTATAATCTTTGATCATTTTCCTTAGATTTGTAGTAAACGGGAGAGGTGTTCAACACTCGTGGAGTTGTTAAAGTCTGACGCGCCTAAATCTGCCATCATCTTTGTTGGCGAGCAGGTTAGCACTGCAACTGCTCAACTCACCCACGTATATATGGTGATTGTTTAGTTATGAAGGACAGTATTAGCTCTGGTGAACTGAACCAGTGGTCTACCTTGAGTCAGCTGGGATCTGTTATGGTATGTATTGTCAATTGACATCTTCTTGCTTGATATATGCAGTCCGAAAAGTCAAAGAAAGCTGGAAATGCTCCGGCAACTGAAGTTCTAATTGAGTTTCTAGAAGCTTCATATGGCGAAGGCCTTGAGTTAGTTCTGTTAGAGGAGGACATGAACTTTAACCGACGAGCTGCAACGTTAACTGTAAGTACCTTTTGCATGTTTCAGTCAGCCCATCTGGCTGTTACGATCCCGGATTGAATCGAGTAGAATAATACGATACAATTGAACTCAATGGTAGGGAGAACGAACCTAGTGAAGTGTAAGGAGGACAGCACCTATGACTCTATGGGAGTACACAACCTTTGTGGCTAAACTTCATTCATTCAAAATATATTTGAGTTTTACAGAATGCCTCCATATATGGAGGGCTCTAAAGACAGGAATTAAATGGATAAGCCTCTTCAACTTTTCAATATCTAGAGTCTTGTGAGTATTGATGTCTCTCTTCTCCAAGCATGCATTGAGACTTGTGTAGATTAATACCTTGATGCCCTTGAGCCTTGTAGAGTAATGCTTTAGATTCCCTAATTACCAAATTAATAGGATCCTAACACTGGCCTCTTCGGTGGGGAGCATCCGAGAATAATTTACTTTTCTGGTTTATTATCTTTGCCATATCATTACCGTTATAATTTGTGGATGTAGGACGTGAAGCGATCAGGAGGTTATCTTCTAGTAGCCACTGATATAGCAGCTAGAGGAGTAGACCTGCCAGAGACAACCCACATTTACAACTTTGATCTTCCAAAGGATGCTGTTA
>JAOYMZ010031001.1:0-16654 GCA_025802335.1 Pinguicula primuliflora | reverse complement strand
CTCCCATATAAAGTTTGGTGACACGACCTTAAATGAAGGGATACAAATCCTTGACTACATCGTTGACTTATCCTTTCTCTCGTGAGATTGGAGAGAGAGAGGATAAGATTGCAATCCTATCCAGGATTGCGATCCTTTACTTATACCAAAGCATTTATTAACAGTCCCCCTCAAGTTAGGCATTGGGATATCTGATTCCTAACTTGTTCAATGTATCATGAAAATTCCTTCCCGTTACTGCTTTGGTAAGGATATCAGTTAGTTGCTCTTCTGATCTCACATAAGCTAGGGTCACAATGCCCCCTTCTAACTTTTCTTTGATAAAATGTATGTCAATCTCAACATATTTGGTTCTATAATGTTGGATTGGATTTTCAGAGATGTGCACAGCTGCTTTGTTATCACACTTCAATGGGCATAACTCATTTGGTAGAAATCTCAACACAGTCATCAACTTTCTCATCCAAAATATCTCAACTATTCCATTTGAGATTCCTCTAAACTCTGCCTCTGCACTAGATAATGCAACAACCTTTTGCTTCTTATTCCTCCAGGTAACAAGATTACCTCCAACAAGGTGAAGCATCCCAAAGTTGGCCTTCGGTCCATATGATTTCCAGCCTAGTCAACATCTGTATATGTTTTCATTTTTAGGTAATCATTCTGCCTGAAGACAATTTCCAGTGTCTGAGTAGCATTTTAAGTATCTCAAGATTCTCACAACAGCTTCCATATGATCCTTCTGTGGTGCATACATGAATTGACTGACTACTCCAACTGCATAAGTAATGTCAGGTCTAGTATGTGATAGATAGATCAATTTTCTAACAAGGTGTTGATATCTTAACCTATTTGCAGGCTCAACTCCCTCAGAAATCTTAAGTCCATGATTTTGAACATTGGTGCATCAACGGGCTTACAATCCAACATTCCAGTTCCAGCCAATATATCCAGAGTATACTTCCTTTGGGAGATATAAATCCCTACTTGTGCTTTTCTCATCACCCCAATACCAAGAAAATATCTCAGCTTACCCAAATTTTTCATCTCGAACTCCTGGAACAACTGTTTCTTCAATACTTCAATCTCTTCCTCATCATCTCCTATGATCATCATATCATCCACATAGATAATAAGACAAGTAATACCTCTCTCAAAGAATAATGTGCGATCAGAATTGCTCTGTCTTTACCCGTATTGCATCATTGCAATAGTGAACTTCCCAAACCAAGCTCTCGAGAATTGCTTTAATAAATACAAGGCTTTTTTCAATCTTCACGTCTCATTAACTGAGAAACTTTGGGAATTGGGTGGTCCCTCCATATACACTTCTTCCTCTAGATCATCGTGAAGGAAAGCATTCTTCACATCGAAGTGATGAAGGGGCCAATCCAGATTTGCAGCAATTCAGAAAAGAACTCGAATGGTATCCATCTTTGCTATTGGGAAAAAAGTTTCAGAATAGTCAACTCCACATGTTTGTGTATATCCTTTTGCAACCAACCGAGCCTTGTAGCGCTCGATAGTTCTGTTTGCTCTTTTCTTAATAGAATACACCCATTTACATCCAACTGCTCTCTTTCTTTGTGGCAGCAAACACTTTTCCCATGTCTCATTCTTTTTCAAAGCCTCCATCTCAAGTTTCATAGCCTCATGCCATTCCGGAATACTCAATGCCTCCTCCACACTGTGAGGAGTAATTCTATCATATAAATCAACAGAAAATGCTTTGGCTATTTTTGTAGGTCTCCCCCTCATTAGATCAGCTACAAAGTACCTCTAAGAACCCCAGATATAATCCAGACTAAATCGTCTTGCTTTCTGTCCCCTAGTCGTACGATCCGGAAGTGCATAACGAGAAGTTACCACCTCAAGTCGTCTATCTGCAACATCAGCCTCAACAGTAATAGATAATATTATAAGTTCAGAATCACTTACAGGGATATCACTCATTGATAATACAGATTGTGGTTCCTTACATTCAGGCAATACTAAATCGTCGACTGGGACAGTAGGGGTGACATGAATAGGAACAGTAGGAGCAATAGGGACATGAACAAGGATGGAACCAATAATGAGTGGAGTCTGATTTGTATTTGTAGGCCTCGACAGTGGATTGGGACACAACCAATCTAGTGGATCATGACTAGAAATCTCACCCCGGATTGGAGGGATGAACGATAGTAGTATTCAGCCTCTACAAAGTGACAATTAAGTGTCACATGCATATAACGAGTCTCAGGATTATAGCATCTGTAGTCTTTCTGATTAATCTCGTATCCAACAAAGACACACTTTTCAACATATGGATCGAACATTGATCGTTGAACTTTCGGAGTATGAACAAATACAGAACACCCAAATATACGGGGACTCAATGTAAGGGATGATGGAATTTTTGTATGATCGGATAATGTCTGGATTGGGGTTCGAAATTTGAGTATCTGCGTGTGTAGACGATTTACTAAATATGTGGCAGTAGAAACAACTTTGGGTTAGAAAAATAAAAGCAGGACTCAATCATAAGAGCTAGAGTAATCTCATGTAGAGAATGATTTTTTCTTTCAGACACACCATTTTGTTCAAGGGTATAATGACATGTTGTCTGGTGGACGAGCCCGTAATCAGAAAAATAGGCTGTCATTTTTTCATTGACAAATTCCCCTCCATTATCAGAGCGAAGAATTTTAATAGAGACTGAAAATTGAGTATTAACCAATTTGTGAAAAATAATAAATTTGTCACAAACATCATATTTATTTTTAAGAAAATAAATCCAACTCATACGGGTACAATCATCAATAAATATTACAAAATATCGAAAACCCCCACACCCAACAACCGGAGCAGGACCCCAAACATCAGAATGTATTAAGGTAAATGGCTCAGAAACACGATTATTACTTAAAGGAAAAGAAGTATGATGACTCTTAGCTGGGGTACATGTTTCACAATCTAAGTGAATACTCGAAAATTTAGGAAATAATTTTTGAAGAAAGCAGATGAAGGATGACCAAGTCGGCGATGCCAAAGCCAACTTTTGTGGCGATCAGAGTTGTGAGCTAGATGAATTTGACCGGAGGGTGACACTTCATCGACGTAGTACAAACCATCCTGTTTAGTCTCATGCCCAACTATCACCTTCGTACGAATATCCTGTAAAATACAAAAGGTGGGAAATATTAGCACCATACAGTTCAACTCTTTCGTCATATGGCTAATAAATAGTAATTTGTGAGAAAGCAAAGGAATGAATAAATAATTTGACAATCTCATATTTGGAGTCAACTCAATGCATCCGGCACCACGACCAGGAACAGTTTCACCACTAGCAGTCTTTTTTGGAATTTGAGATCCAATAATATCAGATGGGTCATACGTGACCGTATCCGTAGCTCCACAATCGAAAATTCAGCTTTTGTTCTTCAGGTTGAAAGTATGTTTCACGGGTATATCCTTACATGTACCATCTGTTGGGCTTGTGGGTCATTAGAGTATTTCATATGACCCAGAGCCTCTTCTCCTCCACCCGGCCGACACCCTACAGCTGCGACAACAAAACTTTTGGACTCTAATTTTTCTGGTCGTAATCCTTCTCCAGCCTCTATAGTCATCCATTTCGTATTACAATCCTGCACATACCCCAGTTGAGACATGTTTGAAACTTTCTGAAAGATCGAGCTCTCCCATTACTGCTTCGATCTATCGAATTCTTGCAAGTGCCCTTCAGTATTTCACCTTCACTAGGCGTGACATGTCATTCATACTATAACAAGTCTATTTTTTATGCACAATCAACTTGATCCTCATTTACATGCGTTGAAGAACATTTTTGCGCTTCCTACAAGGTTCCCTCTACCATGAATTTCATATTTTTGGTACTCCTCTACAAACTTTGACCGCTTACACTAATGCTTATTGAGCTGGATTCTAGGATACTCGTCGGTCTCTAGCTACTGTGTGTTCTTTTGTGAGAACTTGCTTAGTTGGTCGTCTAGATGACAAACCACATTATCTTGGTCCAATGCCAAAGCTAAATATCATGGTGTTGCCAATTATGTTGATGAGACAAGTTGGGTGTATGACCTTCTTTTTGAACTTTGTTTTTCTTTGCTTTGTGATTTGATTATAGCATAAAGCATGTTGAGATTGCTTTTTTTTGTGAGAAAGTGTGTTTGGGGCATATTTCTATTTTACATGTATGTGTTGACTACCAATATGTAAAGATCTTTACTAAGAGCTTGCTATGTCTTTCATTTGGATATTTTAGGTCCAATATGAGAGTTTGTCCTTCTTCGCCACTGACCGGGGTTTTATAGTGTACATATACAGTGTACGTAGTGATTTTATATAGGTACATGGAATAACCTTGTATATTCAAAATACAATCTAATGTAATATTTGAGCCTCATTTGAACATTTTTTTTACATTCTAGCATGCTAATTTGTAGAATCACAAGTTGAGTTGTGCCATAAATTTTCTCAATTTTCTCCCGCAGTCGTAAACCCTAGTTCTCCGACCAAAATCTGCTACCTCTGGTCCTAAATCTGTGCAAATTTGTGTATTGAGTGGTGAATCACTAAGCAAATCAGGGGTTCGGTCCTAATTCTACACAACCACAAGCAACGAGTGGCGAATCACTGAGCAAATCAGGAGTTCGATCCCAATTCTGCTTGAGATATGTAAGCATTGAGTAGAGGAGGAATTTCTTGAGCATCGAGTGGCGAATCACTGAGCAAATCAGGAGTTCGGTCCTAATTCTACTTGAACAATAATAGCATTGAGTGTCGTAAGAGTTACTGGTGAATATCACCGGAAATAGGAGATGGTTGCAGCGATGGAACCCCCTGAAACATTTGGAGGTGAAGCACTGATAACCCACCCTACATTACAATCACCAAAAAATCCTTCATCCAACCTATTGATCGTGGACCCCCAGGAAACTGCTCCTACCGTGAATGAAAAGGAGAACGAATGGTGCAAGTCAGGCGCAATGGAAAAACCATAAAAAAGAAACTGCTTGCCCCAAACAGAAGAGCCTTACCAGCTCACATACAGAAATTACGTGCTAACTTTGTCTCAATTTTCATCTCCAATTTCCCACAGGACTGGGCAGAACAAAAACTTTGGGATTTCTTTGAAACTTTTGGCCATGTGAAGGGCGTTAATGCTCACTCTAGGATGGAATCCAACGGTAAAAGGTATGGTTTTATACAATTTTCTTTATCTACTGATATTCCTTCGTTAGTTGGCAGGTTGAATGGACTCCAGATTGGGCAACTCCGATTATATGCTAGTCCAACAAAAGGTACGAACAATGCTCCTGAAAAATATATTGACACTAAGGCAGTCCAGAAAGGAACATATGTGGAACCTAATGTGGAATCTGCGGTAAAAATGAAGTTCAACCAAAAGGGAGAGGAGACAAAATGGCTCGAGAAATGCTTGGTAGGTTTCCCCTCATCAATACTGGACCTCTTTCCATTGAATTCACCAGGAAGGTTATATTGAAGCTACTTCGGTTCGTCTGGAAGGAGGCGAAATACTGGCAGGACTGAGTACTATTGAGGACCATACATGATTACTATCAAACGCAAGCACTGCGAGGAAGCTTTGTCTGCACAACCTCCCTCCATGACGTTTTGTGAATGGTAGTCTTGTACGACCAGCGTGGGTCAGCATACGAGGCATGTCCCTGCATAGTTGGTATATTGATTTCTTCGCTGAGGTGGGTAAGACACTTGGAACTATAGTGGAAATTGATGAAAAGACCAAGAATTTATCACAAATGCAGTTTGGCAGAATTAAAGTACTGACAAATTCGAATCAGATGATAAACACTAAAATGGAAGTTGAAATAGATTCAGATACATTTCATCTGATAATTGAGGAAGAGACCCCGTTATGGAATCCTAGCCATATGAGGTGGGCAGATATGGGAAAAAAGAGAATAACATATAACAGATACCCAAAAAAAGAATGGCCTTCTATGCAAACGGCAACACAGAAAGTTTGGCAGAAAGTGGCAGGTAAAGTAAAACAAACTATCAGGGAGGATATTCCTGAATCTAGCAAAATGAAAGATCAGGAAGGTATGCAGCCTAGCTCAATACATAATCAGCAAATGCTACAGAATGGCCAAGCTTTAACTTCGGAAACAGACGAGCAGAAGAAATAGAATGCTCTCAATGTGAATATCATTAAGGCGAGCACGACGAGAGAAATGACCAGCACACATCTAACCAGAGCAGAAATGAAACAGAATAGAATTCTATATCCTAATGGAGGGGAAGAAGATGAAGTTGTTCCCTTTTCTCACTTATTGGTAACACCCTCAGTGATCCCTGAAATACTGAGTAACACCCTCTTCTCACTTATTAGTAACAAAAAATTCATGAGCAACTACTGCATCAAGACTCAAAAAAGATAAGGGAGGATAACTATCAGGAAAACATAGGGGCAATAACATTGTTTTTTGTCTATTTTAACTTTACAACCAAAGTCCATGGATGAAGTTAAGGAGTTAATGCATATGATACACACAGTGGAATTGAGTTTAGCAGTGCAACACAACCCATCAAGTGGCAATAGGCCGGGGGAGTCTGATGCAAGGCAGTCAGACTACACAAGTCCAGGAAGATACTCTCCCGAGGAAAGTAATGCACAACAACAATCTGCAGATGATTCATTCGGGATACATAAGATATTGGATCTCATTCCGACATCACTGGGCAGAACATATCATGGAGGTTTGGATGATCCTTTATACCATATAGGTGTCAGGTCTCCCATTCATGAAACAACTGAAGATCATGAGAAAGGAATAACAGAGAAGCAAATGCAGAGTCAGACAGATCAGGAACTGCAACAAGTGGTAGAAAGAACTTGGTCACTTGCTAAGAAGTTGGGAGTCTCCTGGAGCAGTCAGAGGATGCTATTAAGAAACGTCTTTCCAAATAGAAGAACATGCAAAGAATAGTTTTGAGAGTGTCATAAACCCAACCAGTCAACAAGAAGGGTTTTAATGCAGATAGTCTCTTTAAATGTTTGTGGATTAGGAAAGAGAAACAAAAGAGTAGCAATAAAACAAATGGTGAAAAAACAGGAAGCAAAATTTCTATGCATTCAAGAAATAAAATTAGAAATATCAGCACCCAAAGAGTACGGAGTCTATGGCCAAATGAGCAATTTGATTGGAGACATCAAGATTCAATGGGGAACCCTGGGGGTATCCTATGTGTTTGGAGAAAGGATATTTTCAGGATTACACATTCATGGACAGATTCTGGGTACTTGGGATTAACTGGTAATTATGGTACAAACAATCTCAAGTTGCATATAATAAATGTTTATTCTTCAAATGCATTAGCGGAAAACGTTAATTGTGGAGAAAACTAACAGAGTGGATATAGCACAGACCGAATGCAAAGATTTGTATCATGGGTGATTTTAATGTGATAAGGAATGTTGAAGAAAGGATTAGTACAACACCTCCATCTGTTAAGGAGATGTCAAAGTTTAATCATTTCATTATTGAGGCAAAATTGATTGATCTACCTCTACAAAGGAGAAGATTCACATGTTATAGCGGAAGAGGAACCAGTTGCAGTAGACTAGACATATTTTTACTATCAGAAGAATGGCTACAACAATGGGAGGAAGTCCATCAACATTGTTTGGAACGAAACATTTCTGATCATTGCCCAATTTTGCTAAAAGTGGAACAGATAAATTGGGGCCCTAAGAGTTTTCATACACTGGGCAGCTGGTGTGAAGAACCGGGTTTTCAAGATAAGGTACAACAAGATTGGAGAAACTTTCAGGTAAAGGGACATCGAAATTTTGTCTTGCATCACAAGCTGCGTATGCTAAGAGATAAGCTCTGAAATTGGAGTTAAGAAAGCTATGGTAATATCCACAGAAGGATGGTCCAGTTGCAGTCTTAACTAAATATCTAGTATGATAAAACAGATGTTGGACCTCTCAATGAGGAGGAGATAAGAGCAAAGCGTTTATGCTGGTTTGAACCGTAGAAGTGTAAACTTGCTGAAGGGAGACTATTGTTTCAAAAGTCACGCTCTCGGTGGATCAGGGATGGGGACCAGAACACCAACTATTTCCATACAAGAATAAAAAATACAAGAAATAAAACAAAAATCAGAGGGTTGCTAATAGATGGGTAATGTGTAAAAAGTGTTGCAGAAATACAGGCAGCTGTGGTAAGTCATTTCCAACAACACTTTGCAGACAACTGGCTTCGACCTACACTGGATATTGAGGCAACAACTAGATTATCGCATATTGAGAACCATATGCTGACTACAGAATTTTTCGAAGAAGAAATTACTAAGACTGTTTGGAGTTGTGCTCCTAGAAAGAGTCCAGGAGCAGGTGGTTATAACTTCTACTTCATCCAACATAATTGGAATGCATTGAAGGAAGACTTTATTAACTTTGTCAAGTCATTTCAAGGAAAAAACCGGTTATCAAGAGGACTTACAGCAACAGTACTAACTCTGGCTCCAAAATTATCTAGTTCAACATCGCTGGAGCATTACTGCCCCTATCTCATTGATCAACTGCGGCTATAAAGTGTTATCAAAGCTGCTTGCACATAGATTGAGCGTGGTCATGCACCGCGTAGTATCTAAACATCAAACTGGATTTCTCAAAGGCAGATAGATAACTAATGGAATATTAATAGCAAATGAGTTGCCGCATTCATACAAAAGGGGAAAGAAACCTCTTTTGCTATTCAAAGTTGATTTCTCAAAGACTTTTGATTCAGTTCAGTGGATATTTCTGTATTCTATGCTTGAGAAAATGGGGTTTAATGACAAATGGATTTCCTGGATAAGAGAGTGTACCTCATCTGCACATGCTTCTGTTCGTTTGAACAGTAACCTGACAAGAAATTTCAAGCTACAGAGAGGTTTGCGGCAATGGGACTCCTTAAGTCCATTATTATTCGTTCTAGTAGCTAAAGGTTTACACATGCTGATTGACAAGGATGAAAGGATGAATCTAATAACAGGGATAGTTGTTGGAAGTCTGCAAATTTCTCACCTGCAGTACGCAGACAATACACTACTAATAGCAGAAGGATATGAGCAAAACGTTAGAGTAGTGGAAAGCATACTGCAGATTTTTCAGTTGATCTTTGGACTCTCCATCAACTTCTCCAAAAGCAAGTTGTATGGGATAAACATAGCAACAGATCAGCTGAATGCTTATGCTGAAATGTTATACTTCTCCACAGGGACTATGCCTTTTACTTATCTAGGACTTCCAATCAGAGATAACCCAGGTCAGTGTAAGATGTGGAAACCTCCCTTAGATAGTATGCAAAAGTGGTTGAACACATGGGAAAATCGACATTTATCATTTCAAGGTCGTGTTACCCTATTTAAATCCATTCTAACAAGTCTAACTGTCTACTTCATGTCTGTTTTTAAGGTTCCTAAGAAGGTCATTAAAAAGATGAAGCAGATCATAAGTGGATTCTTATGGCAAAAATTAGAGAATCATCCAAGACCGATTCATTGGATTAAATGGGAGTTCTTATGTCAAGAAGTCCAGAATGGTGAGACTGGGAATCCACGACCTGGGAATAATGAATGGTGCACTTCGTTCCAAATGGCTCTGGAGACTGCGGGTTGAGGATGATAGTTTATGGAAAAATCTGATCATGGAAAATTATTTTTCCGAGGATGATCACCTTTCAGAATTCAGCCTACTGACATTACCAGATCAGGTTTGGCAAGGAATATGGTCATTAACCTCCAAGAAGGCTAAGTTCGAGGACCATGCCAAAGTCCAGGTAAACTCAGCATCATCATCCCTTTTTTGGCGTACAAATTGGACGGGTAAAGGTTGCTTTGTGCTGTTGTTAAACGATCTCTATAGATTGTCTGATCATAGAAATGCAAAAGTGTCAGAGTTATGCACAATATTGGACGGAAATATCAGCTGGAACTTACAATTTCAAAGACAACTTCGAGATTGGGAAAGTATGAGGTTGGAAGACCTGCAAATGATATGACAACAATGGTCATCGGATCCATCCAGGGATGATCAAGTCAGGTGGAATGCGAATCCTTCAGGTCAGTTCACTCGGCATCAGCTTATAAGCTGAAACTCAAATTAGATATTCAGCAATTATCCAAGCCGGAACTGGCAGCAGCTTGGGAGAAAATCGCCCCTAAAAGGGTTCATGCATTTTGCTGGAGACTACTTAACAACAGAATCCAGACTATGGATAACCTTGAAAAGAGAGGTGTTGATATTGGAGGAGGACATGGACTATGTGTTTGGTGGGTTTGGAAATTGAAGATGTGCTCCACTTATTCTTAAAATGCACTCATTCAAGAGAAATATGGGCTGAGTTATATAACTAGTTCGGCTTTTCACCTTGGATCAACAATGAACAAATATGGACTACTTTGACAGATACTAGGGACCACTTCCATTGGCACATGAATAAGCTACAAGGCTCCGCTAGACGATAACTTTGGAAAATTTTATGGCAGGCTGCGGTTTGGTATATATGGAAGGAACGAAATGAGGTTCGTTTCGATGCAGAAGGTGATGAGGAAGTGGATGATAAGATTAAAGCTAATACTTGGGCATGGCATCAAACAAGAAGCCTCAAACCGGTAGGAGCTACAATCACAGATTGGTTCCGTTTACTAGCTTCTTTATTCAGCTTCCAGTTTGATTTCAGGCCACCATGAACATAGCTTGTTTCAGCTTGTGTTTTTTTTTACAGATTTCGAATGTTAGACTACGGTAGTGCAGTTTATTTCATGCCCTAATATGTTACGGGTTCCCGTCTGTAACTGAACTCATGTACATATTTTGTTTTGTAATAGAATCTTTAAATTACCAAAAAAAGTTGTGCCATAGAATAAAAACCCGGTGCAAAGTCGAAGAGTTTTGGCCATCCACATATATTTTTAATTATTTTTTAGGATGAGACATGATAAGTTAATAGTCATCATGGACCTAGACCCGCTCCACCCTAGAATCCCTAATTAGGATTTCTCAAAATCTAAATTTGTCGGTAGTAAATCCCTCTGGAATAATATATGAAAATTGAGTAAAATACAATTTATCCTATATGTTTTGCGATAAAATTACTTTACACAGTCGTAGTTTAAAAACGGTCATTTTACAACTGTGGTTTCAAAATATAGCAATTTACCTCGTGTGCATCTCACTCATACGTAATGAGAGTGGCAAGGAAAAATACAATTTACCCTCTATACATTAGGATAAACACACATTTCACACCAACAAAGCAGTAAGAAACTACAGTAGGACAATTCGAGCTTCTACTATGTTTACAAAATGGACATCCTTGTATCTTTTGATTTTTTTTATATAATAGAGGCTGGATGCCAAACAAGTATACAGAAATCCGATCACGGTGGATCAAAGAACCGTACAGGAAAGAACTCAGCCAAAGTAACCCATCTACGTTGGGTTTCAAACTCTACCACAGGGACCACCGCCTCCTGGTCCGAACGCCGTAACACACGCTTGCCATTTCCACCCGTTCCCACAAATCCATCCGCCGCCGACATAAACTAGTAACCCAATCCGGCCTCATCAGTGGCATTCGAGTTGTTTCGAAGAGGAGTTTTGCCAAATACATAGTAGAGAGAAAGATGGATCTCAAACTGGTTGGACATGATTTTACTAGAAATGAAGAAATCTACGCACTATCAAACTTTGTCATACTCGGTCCATTTGATTAGGGTTCGTAGACGGGTATACAAGTATATGCAGGTTATTCTCATTAAAATTTTAATCTGTTTGTAATGCATATTTTATTATAAGTTGGCTTGTATTATTGCGTGAAACTCAGGTGGCTTGGATGGATATCTCTTCTCAACACTCATATTCAAGTCCGACTAAGTAAAACCCATTTAGATTTAAATTAACAATATGTGTCACAGGCAACTGAGTCCAACTCCATCATTGGGTCAATACCCGAGCCCATTTTCAAAACAATTGCTACACCCCCCATTGAGACTTGACTAACTACACGAGCCATGTGCTAATGAGCCAAACTCCGTCATGGATCAATACTTGGAACACTCTCCGAAACAATGATGATATTACTTACACTCAAACCTGGCTTCAATATCATGTATTGGCTCAAGTCACGTATGTGGATGGGTGTACGATAAGGTGCATGTGTATTAATCCCATTAAAAAGATATTTGATATACTATACTTTTTTGGTAAGTTATATCTCAATATGAAGTGGTGTGGTGAAAATAGAGAGGACCAAATGAGTGATAAAAATAATCTATATATTAAAAGAGATAGGCTAGAGAAAATTTGGGCCCAACTTTTTTAGTTTTACTTTTTTTAACAATAGTAATAGATTTATTTATTGTTACATAAATATAGATTTTTCTCTCCTCTTTTTTTGGAAATTAGATTTATTCAAAATATATCTCACCGTTTATCCAAACGAATACCACCATAATTATCCGTAATTTGTGTTATTCAATTTTTGTAGGTAATTATTTTTTGTTCTTCAATTCGATATCAACTTTCATGCTGTTTTGGTGTAACATTTATTTTCTATCATGACTTCATTAATGGGTAATACACTAATAATAATAATAATGAGGGGACTGCATAAAAAATAGATAAAACTGTTTAATTATAACTTAAATTTGTTAAATAAAAAGGATCTTGGTCTAAAATCCTGGATCAGCTCTTACTTCAACCAAATTCTTATGAACTCATTCATCCATTTGGTCATACACTAATAGAACAAACTCATTCCAATCTCTCATGTGTTGTTCAATTTGAAATTGAGACAGTGAGACAAATCCATTGGCACATCAAACACCCACTGAAGGAGCCAAGGAGGCAAATCATGTCTTCTTAAACATATATGTAAGTCAGCTAAGATCATCATTACATCTTAATCTAAGTTGTGGGAATTGTTTTCATCTTTCCAAATTTTGTCGGATGTGTTTAATGGTGGGGGATGGTGCATGTGTGTGGTTTCATAATTGCAAGTCTTTTGTTTGCTTTTATATGTCTTCACGCTTGGTTAACTCTTATTGTGATGGTCTTAATCCACTAACAAAGTGGATAATCAATACTTTATGGTGTGTGTTTAGATTTTTTGGCAAGTAAGGTGAGTTTATTGAAGTAATATTTATATATTTACAATCTGTTTTTGGCTTGAGTTCACTATAAGCAATACATGGGCTCTCTAATCCAATCACCAAACCCAATATGAAGGCCCAATTGCCCAACAGTTCTTAGGCTTAACCAAAGTCGCATTTGTATGTCTTTCAACGTTTTATCTGTATTGGCGTACTCATGTTGAAAGATTGCTTGATCTCTTATCCGCCATATCGCCCAGAAGACGAATTGCTAAATCACCGGCCAAATTCTTCGAATTTGCGGAGGGTAATCCAAGACCTGTTGTTGCGTTATGATTTGAGGCAGGGACTCCGGGAGATTCGTCGATAGTTGTAGCCAAACAAAGTAGTTTTGCCACACCTGTACAGTAATCGGACATCGCAGAAATAAATGAGTAGCACTTTCGTGTTCTTCCTGGAAAAAGGGACATATCAACACAGCCGCAGACACTCCTCTTTTGATCAGATTATCAGCTGTCGGAATCTTGTCTTGAATCGTCCGCCAGCAGAATGCAGAGATTTTTTAGGGTACCATTCGGTTCCAGACACTCGTTGTTCCCCGCAATTGTTTCATTTAGATCCCAATCAGATTTCATGTTGCAATTATAGATGATAGCTGTAATATAACCCTAATTACTTCCTATTTTCCATCGCCAAGCATCCTCAATGTGCGAGCGAGGAGGGGCTTGTTCCAAACTTTTGAGAAGATCACACAATTGCACTAATTCAACTCCTGAGCAGGCATGGTTCCAAAGCCAAGACCACCTCCAGGTTTGCCAAGTAACATCGTAGAATCCTTTTTCAATAAGAGTAGCTTGTTTATCGATAGTGTTTAAGAATAATTCTTGATATTCATCTGCAAAGCATCACTCGTTAAACCATGCATCCTTCCAAAATTTTGTAGAATTCCCACTCCCAATCCTCCAGCATTGTTGATCCTTAAACCAGTCAGTATTGAGAAAATACTTCGATATATCCTTCCACCAGATGGAGTGCTTAGCATGATTTCTGGTATAGGGGATAGAGATAGGGCCATATAAGGAGTTGATCCCTTGCCATCATACTCTCTTGCTCCGAGAGCAATTTATAGCCCCATTTACCCAATAATGCTAGATTGAACTGCCTTAGTGCTTTAAATCCCAGACCTCCTCGTCTTTTCGGGTAACATATTAGGCTCCATTTGATCCAAGATATTTTCCTCACCCAATAGAAATTTTCTCTCATTAAGTTTTGCATCTTCTTTTGAACCACTACCGGGGCTTTATAGATGGATAAGAAGTATAGAGGAATCAATGTTAACATAGATTTGATCAAAGTGATCCTTCCACCCAATGAGATTTACTTTTTCTACCAGCCGTGTAGTCTTTTAGAAAGGGTTTAAATCACCGAGTTCCAAGAACTGGCTAATTTAGGATTAACTCCCACTAGTACCCCCCAAATATTGAAAAGGGATAAAGCCAAATTTGCAATGTAGGCTACCAGTTTGTCTTGCTATTTCCTGATCAATGGAGTTGAGTGCATACAGACAGCGTTTATAGAAATTTACCTCAAGACCAGATAGCAGTTCAAAGATTCGAAGTATCCTTTTAATTGTGAGAATATCATCATAGGAGCCATCTCCAAAGATAACCGTATCATCTGCAAACTGCTGATGGGTTATTCGAACTCCATTTTGTCCAACACTATATCCATTCAGCTCCCCTTCTTCAGCAGCTCTAGAGATCAGCTCATGTAAGCCCTCAGCAACAACAGCATAGAGAAGAGGGGACAAGGAATCACCTTGCCTGAGACCCCTCCTTATTTTGAATTCTCCACACGAACTTCTATTTATTAAAATGGATGCATGTACTGATTCAACACATTCATTGATCCACACCAACCATTTAGAACAAAAGCCTTTAGCCTCCATCATCTACCACAAATAGTTCCAGTTAACACTGTCAAAGGCTCACTGAAAGTCCACTTTCAGAACTGAGTAACCTTTCTTTTTTGCCCTAGCTTCGTGTAGATTTTTGTTAGTCAGTAGCACACTATCCAGAATTGATCTTTTTTGAATGAACTCTGTCTGGTGTGGGGAGATTTCCGAGGTAGAACTCTGCATAGCCTTAGAGATAGCACCTTAGCCAAGAGTTTATATATAGAGCTTACCATAGAAATCGGTCTAAAATCAGTAATAGCACTCAGGCAGAACATTTTGGAGCTAATGCAACCATGGTTGCATTCAAACGCATGCCAGAAATCCTAAAAAAAAATCCAGGATGTCATTTTTAAATAATGGCTAGAAGTGTTTCAAAAATTTGAAGTTAAAGCCATCAGGGACTAGGTTTTTCCACTCCCACACTGCTACATAGCCTCAAATATATCATGTTTTTTGAATTGAGCTATTAGTAAGTCATTCTCTTGGGTTGTAACTTGATTAATCAGCTCCCAATTGATTTTTTATTTTAGAGTGAGGTCTGCTTCATAGTGCTTCGAAAAGTTGTCATGAATAAAATTCTTGACAGCATTTACTTCAGTAGTCCAAAATCCATCTATGTGGACACCTTTAATAGAGTTATGTGATCTGTTCTTCTTGATACTGACATGGAAGAACTTGGTATTTCCATCGCCATCCTTCAGCCACCTTGCTCTAGATTTTTGATATAGCAGGTTGTCCATCATAGAGTTTAATTTCTTGAGCTCAATCCTAGTTTCTTTCCTTATAGGTCGATTACGGAGCAACCTCCATTTGTCTGTCAAGTTGAACCATTTTTAGATCAGATTAAAGGATTTTTCTAGACAGATCTCCAAAAACTCCCTTGTTCCAACTTCGCAGCTTTTCCTTTAATTGTTTGAACCTCTGTAATAAAATGAAGCCTTTTGTACCAATTGGAGAGGTCTGATTCCAAGCTTCTTTCACAAAGCTTTCGAAGTCTTTGTATTGGAACTAAGTATCCAATACCCTGAAGGATTTTGGTCCCCAGTTCTGGCAATCATTTTGCAAGACCAAGGACAATGGTCAGAGGATTTTCTGTCAATTGCCGTTAGACTAAGTTGAGGACAGAAGCTTAGCCATAGATTTGATACCAAGATTCTATCAATTCTGCTCACACACTGTCCACCAGGATGATAATATGTGAACCCTCTTGATTGTAATGGCAGATCTAGTAGTTCAGTAGCTTCCAAAAACACATTGAATTCTTCTATCTCACTTAGCACAGGTTGAGATAGTCCTTTTCTCTCGGACACAATTCGTATTGCATTAAAATCTCCACATAAACACCACATTGCATCATGTTCAAGTTGGAGTCTTTGTAATATAGATTGCAAAGTTGTCTTTTTTCCATTCATAGTGCACAGAGAGTAGACTGAAAGAATTTTCATAAGTATAGATTGATAAACTTCATATAAACTGGGCTGGTCCGAACTAACTGCGGGTCAACGGCCGCCCGGCCCATAACACTCGGGTCAACGGGCTTTGAATAAATCGAGCCCAGGG